>RJWM01001849.1:0-143098 GCA_004363535.1 Dasyprocta punctata | reverse complement strand
TGGCACCGGGGATCAAACTCATAACCTCACGCCTGCCAGGCAGGTGCTTAAGCCACTGAGCCAAACTCCCACCCCTAGTTTTTCAGGCAGGGTCACACTATGTAGCTCAGGCCGGCCTTGTGCTCACGTTGTAGCCCAAGCTGGCCTCGAACTCACAACGCTCCTCGTACCTCAGCCTCCCGAGTGCTGGGATCAAAAGCATGCGCCACCACGTCCAGCTTGCACATTTCTTTTACAGGTGAGCAGCTCACATCTCAGTGAATGGAGAACAAGACTTTCAACTGCGATGCGGGAAGGGCTTTTCCTCCCCAGTTGCTCCCGAGGAGAGCAAGACTTGTTGGGATTTTCCCACAGGGACTCTCAGGAAGCCGTGGGAAGGATTTGTTCAGCTTGACCCTGAGCACCCCAAGCCATTCTATCCTGGCCCCCAAGCATGCCTGGGAGAGGACTGAGACATCGTGGGTATGAAAGACCGCTCACTCTCTGGCTGATGGGACACTCAAGATCCTCTGGGGCAATGTGTCTGACCAAGTGTATTAGTCGAGTTTTCATTGCTGGGGCCAGATTCCCAACAGCTACAACACAGGAGGAGAAGTTTATTTATGCTTATGACCTCCGAGAATTCAGTCCATGGTTAACTGGCTCCAAGGCAGAGATATCATGGTGCAAGGGCTGGGTGGAGCAAAGTTGCTCAGGTCATGGCAGTGGGGACGCAGAGCACACAGAAAGAGCACTGATGGATTTGCACCCTTCAAAGCCACACCCCATAGTGCTCCATGGAGAGTGGCTCCTTTCCCCGAATGTGAGGTGGCTGAGGGTCGGCCTGAAATCTTGTTTATTTGTTCATTCCTTGTGCCTGTCTTGAAACTGGCCCCAAGGGAGCTTGACTCAAGATACGTAAGTTGCAATAAAAAAAAAAAATACAGTGAATATATAAAGAAAAATTTTAAATGTATTAAAAGACATATTGCCATTAATTTCCTTCAAAATATTCTTCCATTTCTTCACACACACCTACACCATCATTTTGGCCATTTTCTGAAGCAGTTCTGGAAGTCATGGCTTCCTTGATGTCCTGAATCAATTCAAAATGTTTCCAGCAATTTCCATCAAATAGAAACATTACACTGTGTCCTCGTCCACCTTATTCACCGGATCTGGCACTGTGCAACTTCTGGCTGTTTCCCAAAGTTAAAATGACCATGAAAGGTAAATGTTTTGCATTGATTCAGGACATCAAGGTAGTCACCACTGCGCAACTAAAGACACGAAAGAGGACTTCCAGGACTGTTTCAGAAAGGAGCAAGAACAATGGGGTAAGTGTGTTCAAAGCAAGGGGGAGTATTCTGGGGGAGATTAATGGCAATGTGTCTTTCCTGTAATAAATTTTAAAAAGATTAAACATATTCCACATCTTGTAACTATACTTCATAATTTTGGAAAAAATGACAGGAGTCCAAATATCTGAGTCTGTGTCCTGGTTCTGCTGTTTCTTGGCTGAGTGGTCTCGCTCTCTCTGGGTTGAATTTCCTCAACTACACAGTGAAGAGGGTGGCCTCCTCATGGGGCTGCAGTGGGCATCAAACCTGACAACCGTGAATGGTGTAGTGGGGTCTCTGGGGGACACAGACTCTCCCTGATTTGTCCCTGGAGGCCCAAAATAATGGCACCTGTCTGCCCAACCCAGGACTGACCAGGTCTGCCTCTCAGCAGGGGGCCAGGTCTGGTGCTCATGGCTGTCATTTCAATATGGTGGCAGGAGGTACTTTAATTACCACCTGCCTTTGGAGATAAGGCTGGGGGCATAGGTATAATTCCACCACTAAGACCCTGGGGCACGTGGAGATGCTTAACCCAGGAATGCCAGGGAAAATGATAGCGGGGAAGAATTTAGTCCAAACTCGCTTTGCACAGGTGTAATTTCAGATTGGTGCTGATAACTTCTCTGGAGGTGAAAGGCTCCGGAATCCCGAGGAGGCTCCAGGAGAGGGTCAGGAAGGAGCACAGTGTCAGGAGAGCTGGCTTTGTGCCCAGCAAGTAGGTTGCGCGACCTTCTTCAGGTCACCTGGTGTGAGGATATGGGCCATGGGCCCTGCAGAGGACAACGTGATTTCAACCTCAGGTGGCCTTAGGGACCGAGCCATATTCCACAATTCCCCCATGTGGAAAATGGGAAAATGATGATTGCTGCCATTTTCCAGGCCTCAGTGCCCCATGAGCCTTTCTGAGTTGGGGTTACCCTTGGGGTGCTGGGACACACGCTCAGCGTGCATTTTGGGGATGGCCTCACCTTACCTTCTCTTGCTCTCCTGTTATTCCCAGCTGCTGCTGCAGGTGTTTTTAACCTGATTTTTGCTCTGAGTCTGGCTACTGTGCAGAAGTAGAGGTGAAGGCAGCTCCCCTGGCACCATCCCCAGGGCCTCACCAAGTGTGGAAGGGGAATTCAGCAAGGTGGCTTCCTGCAGGGCTCATCAGCAGCCTCTGCCCTCACCCTCAGCCACCCCCTCTCCATGTAAATCCCTTTAAAGCACTGAAATCCAACCCCAGCAGTGGCCTCGCTGGACATACCACCCCCTGGCTGTTGGTGCACCAGCTCTGCCACATTCCTTCCTGTGTCCTCAACAACTCCACCCCTTTGGGCCCCAGGGCCTTTGCACTTGCTGTGTCCTCAGCTTAGAATGCCTTTCCTCTACTTCCTATGCTGCTGGGTCCTTCTTACCCTGCAGGCCTCTTCCTCAGGGTACCCTGCTTCGAGATCCTTCCTCACCACATTTCCTAAGTAGGTCTCTGTCATTTTTCCCCCGAGCTGTTTTTTTCATTTGTTACACTTTGTCACCACTGATTTATTCCCTTACTTGTTCACAGTCTGCTCCTCCCAGTGGGTTAAGCTCCAAAAAGAGTTCTATATATCACTGGATTCTTTGGGGTCAGCAGAGGTGCCCACCTGGCAATGAGTGGATATTGGTTGGACAAGTGAATGAATGAATGAATGAATGAACGATGGATGAGGGCTGAGGGGTGATGATTCTGCCCATGGTTTCTCCAGCCAGGGCCTACACAGGCCTCACAATTTTCTATAGCTGCCCCGTACTGCCGTGGAGCCAAGGAGGTCTGGGTTGGGGTGGGGCGGGGGTGTCCTGGTGGATTGGGTCCAAGAGACACCCTCTCCACCCTGTCTCCCATAAGGCTCTGGGGGGGGGCGCCTCTGTGAACTCTCTTGAGCCACACCTGTTCCCCCAAGGCCTTACCTGGCCGGGCAGGTGCCACCAACCATCAGCTGGGGTCGCCAGCTCTGGCCTTTGCTACAGAACCCTGTCCTGTCTGGCCAAGGAGAGCTCCCACCCACTGCTGCACAGTCCCAGGCTGCCCGGTGCCCTCCTGCTCCTTCTCTGCCAGCCAAGCCTGCCCAGCCACTGCACTTGGCAGGGACCCAGAGCCCCCACACGCATTCTTCTAAGCAGAGGAATGTCCGGGCCCAGGTTCCCACAGGGGTGCCCGCCCGAGGGGTGTGACTCTGGGCTCTGGCTGCTGCTGGGCAGCAGTAAAAATTTGTTGTGAACTCTGCTGAGTGAGCCAGGAACGGGCGGGCGCAGACAGGACGCGGGAATTCCCGGGTCAGTGCGCATCCACAGGGCGGGCGGGGTTGCTCGCTCGTAGCCGCTGTCAAGTGAAACTCATTCTAATTAAAGGGAACATTAAGCAGTACCCTTTAAGCATGGCCATTTCCTAAAATCCTCTCGGATACCCATGATTTCCTAGAGGAAGGAGTGGAGCTTGAGGGGCCCAGGGACAGCCCACACACCCCTTCGGCAGCCCACTCTGTGTTTACCTGCAGTGTCATCTAACAGTAATCTAAAGACTCCAGGAAAACTTCTCCAGGACCCAATTCCTTAGCTGTTGAATGGCCACGCTGCCTCTCACCCTACACTGCTTCCCCGGGAGAAGGTTTGCCCAGAGTTGGCAGAGAAGTGAACCAGCCTAGAGACTGCGTCAGCGAGGGTCTGCCTGGCTAGCAGTGACCTGGACCACAGATGCCAATTTAATGTCAATTGACTGACATTAACCAAGCACCATCCTGGCCTGGGTTGGAGTACAAACTCCTTCGCTGTGTGGTTTATGCTTTACTTTGCTCTAGATTAGAAATGATGCATGTAACCTTGCTCTGCCTTCTTCACTAGTGCACCTGTACCTTTGCAGTGAAGATAGAAGGACAACCAGAGAGACAGCTGTCTCAGCCTTGCTCTGTACTGCTTACTGCACTTGTCAACTGTCTAGGCTAAAAGTAGCCAAAGGGTATAGTAGGGCCTAATCGGTCTTGCCTTGATTTCATGATAAAGCTGGGGCTCCGACCCACAACCTCTCCAAAGATCAGTTGCCTAAGGCCTGGACCAAGGACTCTGGGATCGATTAGTTGTGTCTGCTATGTACAGCACGGTAGAACCATGGCATTGTGTGCTCTTGCCTGAGCTCGCGGTGCTCTAAAGGCTGACATGAAGTGGCATTTGAAGAAAAATCTTGAAAGCAACTGGATAAAACCATTGAACTTTCTTATCTCAAGGGCCTGGAGTAGTTTATGACATTTCCTGAGATAAAACCTGCATTAGGCCCCACCCATTGCCCAGAGCCACCTGATGTCATCTGCCCCCTGTGAGATCTAAACCCAGACTTGCAGTCCCCCTCTGGGCTGTCGTGGCCACCTGCTCAGCTCACAGGCTGCAGAGCTTGCTGGGAGAGGGATGCATTCAGTTAAGCAACTGTCTAAGTTTTGGGACATTAGCCCTATTTGGGAGCCAGACTGGGGCTCCTTCCCTAGGGGGCACTCCCGCCCACCCACCACTCAAGCTATTAGGGGAGCCTATAGTCCTTCCACACTGTCCGCTTTCTTTCTCAAACCAGTGATGGCGGGAGGATTTCTCATTACTGGAATCTCTCAGTGTCTCACTCTGACCACCTGGAAAGAAGGCTCTGCTCTTAACAGGCTCAGGTGATGAGGTCATCCCGCCCCTAGTTAACGTCCCTTCCTTAAAGTGGACAGGTCAGATGCACCATCTCACACAACCCTCTTTACAGGAGTGCAATCTGTCACACTCCCAGTGGCAGGGACTAGGGAGGGGGTGCATACCAAGGTGGGATCTAGGAGTCTCGTAGAATTCTGCCAACCACAGTATGTATTAATTGATTTAGTGTCAGTGTTTCTCTTTCCCAAGGGGTCACAAGGGTTTGAAAAGAGTGGGGATGGGAAGGACCTTTGGTCTCGGGAAGCCCTGAGCTACATCATGGCTGAGGGCCTCAAGGAAGGCCTCAGTTTACTCCTCAGTAAGATGAAACAATACCAGAAGCATAGGTGAAACTGTGTGGGTGAAGATTTCAGCAGAGGCCAGCCTTGAGACTAGGCAGTAGACAGAGCTGTTGTGTCACAGTGTCTTAAAACAGCACAAATTTCATGCTGATCTTTGCAGGCTGTCATCCATGCAAGAGGTTTTCCGGCTCAGGTGCATCTGAAGCCGCCTTGGGCACTTCCCGGAGTCCACTTTGGCCAATGAGGGGCCCAAGGGCTGGAAAGAGTCCCTGGGAACCACGCTGCATGCTGGCCAGTGCCCACTCCTGTAGGTGGCTACAGCCGCTCAGCAGGGAGAGGGGGTCAGGGCCAAGTCGGCTCCCTCAGGATGGGGCACAGGGCAGCAGCAGGTGGAGCACACATACTCCCATGCCAGTGGGGCTGCGGTTCCTCTTTGGCAATGTCCTCAGTTTCCCGCACTCTGGAGCCATACCTGCACTCGAGAGCCTTGGTTTCCTCCTGGTAGTTTGCTGGGGAAGAACTGCTGGAGTGCTCTGAATAATGAAGCATGTAGCCTTTGAGGGGAGACAAAATGTGTCAGGATAGCCGGGCGTGGTGGCGCACGCCTTTAATCCCAGCACTCGGGAGGCTGAGGTAGGCGGAGCGTTGTGGGTTCGAGGCCGGCTTGGGCTACAACGTGAGCGCAAGGCCGGCCTGAGCTACATAGTGCGACCCTGCCTCAAAAAAACCAGGGCCGGGAGTTTGGCTCAGTGCCTTAAGCGCCTACACTGGCAGGCGCGAGGTTGTGAGTTCAATCCCCGGTGCCACCAAAAAAAAAAAAAAAAAAAAGTGTCAGGAGAGGGGCCACAAACAGTTGGCTTTGTAGGGTAAACCAAGGGAGTATGGGAAAATGATTAGTGTGTAGGTTCTGGTACAACTGCCTGATGTACCTCTAGGCTACCTAACTAGGCTACCTCGTTAGGTGACTAAACTACTGTATGTTTCAGTTTCCTCTTGTGTAAATTGAGATAATAGTAGACCCATACATCATACAGTTGTCATGAGATGCTTAGTAAAAGTTATCATCACCAATATCATCATCACTACAATCATAAGTTATCAGCACCATCCACACTACTATCTTCACCATTATTGCCACCATCACTGTCATAATCACCCCCATCATCGCTCTTACTACCATCATCATCACCATCACTATCGTCCTTACCATTATCATCACCATGGTCATCAGTCACCACCATCCCCATCTTATCATCATCACCATCATCAACATTCCCATCAAAGGTTGATCAGCATCATCACCAAAACTATCACTACCATTATTGTGTCACACGGTTTAGCAGGTAGGCTGCACCCTGAGTGTTAGAGGCAGATTTTATAGTTCTGCTACACCACGAGCCAGCAGGGCTGTTGGGGTGGGGGGCTATCTCAGAGGCAGACATTAGTCCACAGCAATGAGCTTTGCTGATATGAGGTAAGCCATTGTGAGACTGAGTCTCAGATTAGTGGAGGGGAGCAAAAAGGATCTGGGACTGCTGGGATGTCAACAGCAGACATGGTACATAGTGGGGATGAGATACCTCCTCCAGAGCCCTTTTCCAAAACCTCCTCAGAGGGGTCTCCTTGGAGAGGAGCTACAGGTGGCACTGCTGAGGTCTCAGGCCACTTCCACCTCTCCCAGCCTGGGTGATCTCAGACCGCCTTTCTCCTAACCCTAGAATGAGGACGCAAGAGACATCAGCATCTGCCTTCAACAAGTCACAGGTTGCCTGTCCTCGGCATCCAGTGGGTGGCGCTGGTGAGCAGGTGGGAAGGGTAGAGGGCGTCTCAGCAGGGATCAAGAGTCAAGTGTCCATTAGAGCAGTCCCAGTGGGCACAGCGAGCCTTCCCGCGATGCCAGTTTAAGGTGGGGCACATCTGTGTGTGGGCTACACCCTGGCCTTAGCCCCAGAGGAAGAGGAAGGAATGTTGGTTGGCAGAAAGCCCAGGCGAGGTAGCCCCGCCCACCAGGCAGCTCTGCCCTCCTGTGGTCTCACCTCCACTCTCTTGCTGCTATTGCCCCATAGATTCCCCCACCCAACCCCCATGCAGGGCAGGAGAACGAGCCTGGGAGAAGCCAAATGTGTTACAGAGCCAGGCTGGGTTTGAGCTAGAAGTCGGGTGTCCAAGGGTCTCTTCACCTAGAACCAGGTGAACAGAGGTCTCTCCCCTGGAGCTAGGCATCTGGGGGTCTCCTCACCTGTACTGTGAAGCTTTCCTCACCTGGACAGACAAGGAAAGAGACGCCACCACCACGAACCGGGTGTTTTCCGCAGCTCCCCCAGCCCCTGTGGCTGTGGAGGGGTCAGCTGTCCTACTGGCAGGGCTGGGGGGCTCACGATCTCAGGGAGAGCTGAGTAGCTGCTGGGCTCAGATCAGAGAGTCCCAGTGAGTGCTGAGGCCGCAGTCTGCTTTTGAGACCATCCTGCTTATTGCCTGGGGCTTGTCCCCAGGTTGGCACACTTAGCTCGGGACTCCCCTGGACCTCACCCCTGATGCTATCTTGGGATCATAGCGGCATCTCCCAGACAGAGGGCATGGGAACCTCCCTTGGCCTCCCCATGGCCCTGTCTCATGGTGGAGCTATGGGAGGGTGTGTGCCTGTATCTTCCTGGTCTGTGCTGGGGCCTCCTTCAAGCACAGCTGCTGGCCAGTGGAGAGGACAGTCAGTGCAGACACTGTGACTGGATGGGTGTTTGATTCTCTGCAGAAAGGGCCTCCGGGGAAATTGCCTGCTGCTGTTGGAGCTCAGAATAAAAGAGAAACGAGAGAGATAGGAGGGCATCCAGTGAGGTGCGAGTCTTAGCTACACAGGAGGAGGTGGACATACCATGAGGTGGAAGCCGGGGAGGTACCAAGAGCATGTCACTCTGGGACAGGGCACTTGCAGGGTGGCCTGGTGGTGCCCTGGAGCTGAGCCTCCAAGTGGAAATTGGAAAGGCCATCAGCTGCCACGGTGGAGCACACCTAAGGCCTGGCTTTTGGTAGAAATGACAGCCACCCTGTATGTTGTGGGCCTGCACACACCTCAGCAGGACATGGCCAGTGCCAGGGGACCCTTCATGGGGCCCTGTGCAGCCCTGACCTCGAGAAGATGGGCAGGCCTGATATACCCACCATGGCTCCAGCCTCACAGCTCCACTGGGCCTAGACAAGAGCTTAGACTGGGTTGGGAGGGCCATCCAGCCTGGTCACCATGCTCCCAGCTCAGTAGCAGCACCCCCTGCCCCATCCTCAGAGGGACGGCACCACTGCCATCATCATCATCATGTTCTCCCCTCCTGAGGACAAGGTGTCTGCAGGAGGCCTGCAGACCGCAGTTCACATGCCAGCCTCCCCTAATCCTCAAAGCAACCCCACTTAACACTGCAGGGAGACCCAGGCCCTGAGGAGTTCACCAACTTGCCTGGAGTCCAAGTCCCACTTTCCGCTTCCCTTCCACGCCCAGTTCCCCTCTCTGCCTTTACCAAACATTACCGAGCGTCTACCGTGCGACAGCTTGAGCCAGGAGTGGGAATGCTCCCACATCCAACACCCTTGCAAAAGCGTCCTCAGCTGGTCACAGGCCAGGTGGACAAGCTGGTGCAGCCTCTAGGCTCATTCTGGCCTGTTGCTGGGGGTCCCGGAGGACTGTGTGCAATGGGACTCAGAGGCAGAATCCGGTGGGGGAAAGGTGCTGGGATCTGTTAGTGATGTCTGCCAGAGGGGCGGGAGGCCTCATGCTGTCCACCTGCAGATCCCAGCCCAGCACGGCCACCAATGGGCATCCAGACACTGGGCATGGTGCATGGTTGCCCAACCAACTCAGGACTCCATTTGCCATTGAGAAAGTGGAATCCCATGTGCGGGGCCTGGTTTCCTGTGATGTCATGCTGTAGCATGCTATTCCCCTCTTTGCCTTGGCCTCCGGGGAGCTCATACTGGAGCCTGAGGCTTGCTTTTGGGCGCCAGTGGAACCCAAGGGCTTGGGTGTTTCTGTCGCCCGCTCCTGTGGGCTCTTCATCCTCCCGCTGTGCCTCCCATGGAGCAAGCCGGACACAAGTTATCAACTATAAATAAACCCAAGGCTTCCGTTCTGGCTCGCACTTGAGTTTCCTGGTGCATTTTTTTAAGTCCTTAATCAACAGAGTTGGGGGGGGAAGGGGGGGCGTCCTAACGGAAGATGACATCACCATCAGCTGGCCCCAGGAGCAGGCCCCCAGCCCCGCAGGCGCGGGTGGGCCTTGAATGCCCCCATTATGAGGGGTAACCTCATTACACAATTTGCTGCACGGTGGAATTTCAAATGGGGTTTTGTGGTTTTTGCCCTTCGCTGCAGCGCACACACAGGCAGCTGCGGTCACCCCGCTTCCTCTGCCGCCGCAGCCCTGGCACCTAGCCAGCCTGGTGACCATCCCTCCTATCATGAGTCAGTTTCATTCTTAACTCTCTGATTCAGGTCCCTTTAAAGGGACAGCAGGGCTGACTTGTCCAGGGCTGGGGAGGGAAGGCCAGACGGGAAGAGCCTTCCTCAGGTGGGGGTGCAGGGCAAGAGGAAGCTGGGGGGCTCTCCACAGCAGCCTCTGTACCCCTTCATCACCCAGTGCCCATGACAGAGGAGGCTTCCAGCCTGCTTCCAGGAAGAGGCGCCTGCTACTTCCCCAAAGCCAATTGTCTGCAGGGCAGGAGCCCTGGGGATTCTGGGACTTTCCTTGTGGCCTAGCTGAATACCCCCTGGCCAAGTCTGGGCCCAGGGGTGAGTGGGGCTTGCCAGCTGCCTGGTTGTGCTGTGTCCTGTCTTTCTCATACCTTCTGTCCTCTTCTCTCTGAGTGGTGGCCACAGCAACTGGTCATGGTTCCAGGAGCACCCCAAGCTGCTTGCTTAGCAGCCCTTTCCACTGCCTGGAACACACATCTGATCCTCTGCTGGTTGGTGGCCCTGTCTCCTCCTTTCAGGCTTCTTGTCACCTCCTCTCTGATTCTCTCCACCACTCTGTTGTTGCAGCTTCAATAAAAACTCAAGACTGTTTAATTTGCACCCTCGCTGCTGGATACCGGCTCCCTACAGGTGGGGACCTTTGAGGCCTGGCACACAGTGGGCATTCAATACATGTTGGTTGAATGAAGAAATAAAGAGGGAGCAAAGCTTCCCATTAAGGCCCAGACAGGGAATGTGGGGTGCCTTCTCTGAGAGAAAGCAGGAGGAGACCGAGGACTGAGCATGGTGAGCAGCCCAGTTTGCAGGTGGACAATCCTGGCCTGGTTGTGTCCTGGGGGACAGTACTGAAAATCCAGCCTGGGCCACGTCTCAGTCTGAGACTCAGGAAAACCAAAGAAAAATGTCTCTTTTTCCGCCTTGGCCTGTCTGACTCATGCTTTTCGTTGTGCAGCTCCCTCTTTCTGTCTGCACTGCTCTTAGGGTGGCAGAGCAGTCAGGCCAGACTAGTGGGGGGCGTGGCTAGCTGCAGGAAGCTGGCTGCAGCTCCATTCACAAAAATGCAGTACACCTGCTTCCTGCACCTTGCTGAGGCTCTGTGGTTCCCAGCCCTGTGACTGGGTTCTAGAGGTCTGAGATTTGCAGGGGCAGTGGGGAGCTCATGGGGGCTTAAACAGCTGAGTTTGTGTATCCACGTGACCCGGGTCCCTTGGGGACTCTTTTTGCAGCCTCCTGCCTCTGCCCACCATGCCGCAACCAGGGGGGCTGTGACAGGGAGGGCCTGGGCACAAAGGTTCTTGGTCCTCTCTCTTGCCCCACTAATTGATCCTTGTCCCCAAGCAGAGCTGGGAAGCTCAGGGTTGAGATGGACAGCTAGACTCCTGCTGATGTGCTCAGTTCTCTGTGGGTTCCCCCTGCCAGGCTGGAGTGGGCATGGGAGGATGGAGAGTTAAGGGAATGAGAAGAAAATGATGCCCATTGGGCACAAACTCCTAAGCCCAGCCCTGTACCTCCTCCCAGGTGTGATTTCTTAAGTGTCTCAGAGAAACCTGGGTGTCATCACCACGGAGCAGTCTGGCCACACCAGTGACTTCAATGGGGCCCCGCCCTCACAGACTGCTGGTCTGATGGGGGAGCCAGACGGTGAGACAGCAGAGTGCCAAGTGCTTCCCTAATGCTGGCTGCAGATCACAGGAGACTGCCTGGAGGAGGGGGCATCTGAGGAGACCCCTGATGGGTGAGGAGCTCTTAGGTAGGGGAAGGAAAGGGATGGGAGCAGAGGGCAGAAGGGGCTCTGGGAAGAGGAACAGCATGGGAGAGTCTCAGTGCATGCAAGATTTTGGTGCGTTGGAGCCTTGAGATTTTGGTGCGCGGAACTGGAAGGGAGGGTGACGCTGGGGTGGGCAGTGTGGAGCGGGAGCTGGGGCTGGGCAGAGGGCAGGCTCCTGTCCTTTGCTCAAGTGTTTGCCTGAGGATGGAGAGGGACTCTAGTAGGTTCGGTTTGCTTTTGCAGGTCTTTATGGACAAGAATCTGTGTGTGTGTGTGTGTGTGGGTGACTCCCTGGGTAGGATCCAGGCAGGGAGTGACCCCTTTTGCCAAAGCCCTGCCAGAGTTTGAGGGCTGCCCTGGGAGGGTCACGGGGACCCCTTTAGGTTTGATAGGAGGGGCAGCCACGGCCAGCAGGGAACCAGTGCTGGAGGGAGATTCAAGACCCGCCCCACCTTGGCCAGTTTGGAAGTAGAGTTGTCGTGGAAAAGGCCTCAGTCCTGAGCTTGAAGGTAGACCCCAGGCTTGGATGCATCCTTGGGCAGGAGCAGCGACCAAGGACTCTCCCCTCTCCTGGGGATATCTCAGAAGATCCCTGAGGCCTGATGGCATTGTCCCCAGACTCTAGCTGGCTTCAAGACCCAGAGAAATGGGGACCAAGGTGGCCCAAAGCAACCCTCAGAGTCTTCCCTCAGTCAGAGTGCTGGGTCCTTGGCCACATTCATTGCCAGCTGTGTTTGCAGGTTTCTGTGTCAGCCACAACCCTTTGTTACCTGGGAGACTATCTCATATTTTATAGTTAATGATGGAGAATGACACTAAGTAGAGAAAACAAAAGGCGAACCGTAGGGCATGGAGGGAGAAGGCAGAGGCCGGGGTCACCAAGGAGCCTCTTATCTGTGACTCCACGAGGACCCCATGAGGGAACTCATGGGGACAGTTCTGGGTCTGCTGCTGGCCTCAGCCAGCCGGCCTCAGCCTTGTTCATCACAATCTTGGGGCACTGTGGAAGGGTCTGTAGTGGAGGGGCGTCCTCTCCCCTTCTACAGTTGGAGAAGCTGAGGCTCCAGAGGCCAGTCTTGTCCTGAGCTGTGCTGCAGGTGCCCACAGGTGGCCTCAGCTGTGGGCAAGTTGCCTCCCTACCTCCTTCCCTGACCAGCTGTGGCTGCTGTGGGCATCCAATCCAGTCCTAGGGACAAAACACTTTGAAATGCAAAAGCTGTTAGGTATTACTGTGATTATAGAAACATAACAGGAAGAACATGACCAATTGTGGTTTTATGAGGCTGCACTGCCCCTCTGGAATTCCCTCTTATCCTATAATCTCAAAGCACAGGCTGGGCCAGAATTAATGAGGCCCTAAAGCCAAGGACCACAGAATCCTCCCAGAGGTGCAAGAAGGCACGTTCTGTCCAAGTGGGAAGGGACAAGGGACAAGCCCTGCTTGTCCACTTGGGTGTCCCTTCCCAGCCACAGCTGTTCACTCCCAGTGCCGGCTGGTGGGAGAATGCGGACCTTTGGGCCCTCCCTTGCCCCAGGCAATGAGGGATGAAGACCAGCAGCAGGGAGGGAGAGAACAGTTCTGCCTGGCTTACAGTTTTCTGGGTGCAGATCCCATGTATCTCTTAAGATCATGGGCTCCTGAAGGTCACAGCCTTTCATGTCTGAGTCGCTTGGCCTGCTGGGATGCGTAGGGCTTGGTGACTGAAGAGGAAGCAGCAGGACGTAGAAGACTGAGAGGTCAGAGAAAACCAGGAGCTCTGCCACCTTGTCAAGACTTACTAAATTATCCATGATGAGTGAAATCATCACATATTACAAACATGTATTAAGAACAATTAAAATTGAAAGAAGACTAAGTTACTAATATGTAACTGATGGGTGAATGGTCAGGTAGACACACGGGAGGATGGATGGACCAATGAATCTGTGGATGGTCTATGGGAAGATCATTGAGAAGGTGGATGAAAGGGTGGGTAGATGGATGGATAGTTGGATGGATAATGGATGTGTGAGTGAATGCATGGAGAGATGATGAGTGGGTAGTCGGATGGATGGGCAGAGGATAGATGGATATATAGATAGAAAGATAGAAAGATGGATGGTTGGATGAATAGAGGGGTGGATTGGTGAATAGAGGGATGGATGGGTGGATAGTAGGATAGATTGATGGGTAGGTGGTAGAATGAAAGGATGGCTGGATGGTTGTTTGGCAATGGGAAAAGCACCAAGGTCTGTATCCAGCAGGGAATATAGGTACTATGAGATGGCCTTGGAGGAACAAACAGGACCTTATGGGTGGAATCCTGGTATGCATCATATAATGTCTGTGTCTGCTACTAATTAAGAGAGCAATGACCCAAGCTAGGACCTGGACTTGGGTCCTTTTCTTGGTTCAGTTCTTTCTCCTCTAGGGCTTAGTTTCCCTGTCAGGACCATGATTTCTTATAGGATAAAATGGGTTTCAAGGAACACAGGAGGAGGCTCCCGGGTTCCCCGGGGGGAAGGGTCTGCCTCCCACTCACCTCTTCCCTTTCCCCACCTGGGCTCTGTCCAGATCCCTGCGGTCCCTGCTGAAGATTTGTCAAGAAAACTGGCTGAAGAGATGGGCCTTGGGGAAGGGACTGGCCCTGTCCCGAGGTGGGCAGCCTGAAAGGCTACTGTCCCCACAGGCAACCGCTCCTCAAGTCCCTGGCAGGCTCTAGACTGAGTCACTCTGAGTCACCAGTGTGGCTTCCTACCACACACATTCCTTCATTCACTCCGCGTCTGCCCCCTGGGAACGCTTCCCTGGAATCTCCTTGGGCGCTTGCCAAGGGCGTGGGGGCACTAAGCCTGCCCCACCCGGACTGCAAAGAGCCCAAGCCCTGGCAACCTGGCAGGGCCAGAGGGCTGGACAGGTGCCCTCCCAGGAAAGAATGGACAGCCTCTGAGCTCCTCCTGCAGTGAGGGCGCCAGGTCTCACTAGGTCAGGTACCTCAAATGGGTACAGAGGGTCGCTGCCTCTGCCAGGCAGTGTCCCTGACACTCTGAGACTTCGGAGGACACTGCCAAGGGTCCACTGAGACTCACTGGGTGGAAAGGAAAACGAGTCACCTGTCCCCACCCCTCGCCCTTCTCGCCAGTCATGCCCTGCTGGGCTCTGCCCTGACCAGCTCTGGGGTGGCAGCCTGGCTCCCTGTCCCTGCTGTTTCCCGGATGTGAGGTGTGGGCCTTGTCACACACGGTTCTCAGCTGTAGCCGGGCTGCCGTGTGGCACCACCTGCACAAGTGGCGTGACAGTCACATTCCTCTTCCCTCCTGGAACCAGGGGTGACCCGCAACCCTTGGGCCTGTTGGGCTCCCCGCTCTCCCCTGGCAAGTACTGAGACCTGGTGGCAAACACTTAGAGGAACCCAGATTTAGCCTGGGAGAACAGCAGCTCTCCAAGGCAGAGCCTGGGCCAGACTGGGAGTTTGAGGAACCGGAATGGTGACCCCAAGTCAGGGCTTCCAGGGTTGAGTTAAAAGGAGCCCAGTGGTTGCCTGGCATGCTGGACCCAGGTGTTCAGCCATGGCTGTGGGCTCTGTGTCCAGAAGGCCTAGGTCTCAGCCCTCAGGATCTCCCACAGCTGGACCGGGGTCTCAGGAGGCCAGCCGCCCATGGGCTCCCTCTTCTCGCAGCCTGTGCTGGTACCTTCCCTCGGCCAGGCTCCCTCTGCCCTGGGGGTGCAGTGGAAGTACCTAGACAGACCTGGGCCCTGTGCTTGGGGTCGTGTTTCAGCGGCAGATGGAGCGGTGGGGATAGTGACCAATTCTGTGACCAGAATGTTGTGCAGTCAATGAAAAGGTTCAGGGAAGGCAGGGCATGGCTGGGGTGCTCCCCAGGGCCCTTGAGCGGGCTCGGGGATCTGGACACTCCTGACTCTTTTAAGGAATAGCAAGGAGCAGACAGAAGGGACTGAGTATGTGACCGTGCCACCAGCTGCCTGGGAAGGCCACGTGTGCTCCAGGTGATGATTCCAGGGCCCTGTGGGGATGATGGGCTCATCGGTGCCATGCCTCCCAGGGCTTTGGGAGGACTTTTCCTTTTGCTGGGGTGCATTGGGAGCAACAGGGAGGATCAGACTTAGGCTTCTAGGCTAGAGAGGACAGGGGAGGGATTTAAAATGTTGAATCATAGTTTACAACCTTGATATCCACTTCCCTCTCAGGGCTAGGGACATGGTGATGAGGCATGTGAGGTCCTTTGCAGAGGTGCTGTGACCAAGGAGGGGGCACACAAAGTCTGAAGACTGAGGAAAGGCCTGTAGAAGAAAGCTGGGGACTTAGGGAGAAAATCAAGCATCTTCCCGGAGTGGGGAATGCTGGAGGTTCATCTGGAGGACTGAGCAGCAGTTTCCCAGGCAAAGGCAGATGAAAGAAGGCATTGAACGTGGAACGCAGAGCTGACGGACAAGGCTCTCGTGAGCGAGCAAGCACTGAGCACCATGCCCTACTCATTCATTCATTCATTCATTCATTCTCCAGTACTTCTGTGCACACTCAGGGTGGGTGCATCCTGGCCCTGGAGGGACCCCGGGCTCACCCTCAGCTGCTCTCTACAATCTCGCCCTGCAGGCGCCCCCTTCCAGAACCCCACCTGGGTTCAGCTGCCTGGCCAGGCCCTCTACTACAAACCTGTATCCTGGCAAGGCTCCGCTGGAAATTTCACTAATTTTTTCGTGTCTTTGCCGTAGCAATTCTTCCTCAAACATCAAAAGGAGCCGAAGGACATTTTCACCCCTAAGTTTTGTACATGAGGCAGCTGATCTTGATCCCACGGCTCCAATGATAGGCTGCACTCCCTTTGGATTCCCAAGATTACAAAAGGAAATTCGGCTAATTATAGTTTGATGGAAATTACAGTCCCGCCGATTGCCGAGGGACGGATGGGTTGGCAGGAATCACCGTGTTCTTTGATAAGGTTTTTATTAATCTCTCTCAGGAATCTCATGAGTATTTTACTGCGGGAGAAATCTCTTTTGTGTTCCTCTCCCACGAAGCACATGCCTGCCTTGCACCTGGAAGATACAGATATCTGGATTATGGGACACAGGAGAAGCAAGAGCAGAAGCCCGAGGGAAAGGAATGCGGAGTTGTGTGCAGGTGGTGACTTGCTGTGTGACTGCTCCCAGTCCCTACCCCTCTCTGGGAAGCTGCTATTTCCCTGGAAGAGAAGCAGCGTGCCTTGAGCATTAGCTGTAGGCTCAGGGGATCAACGTGCCCTTAGGCGATCTCCTTGAGTCTCAATTTCTGCATCTACATAATGGGAATGATGATCATAAAATCTCCCTTCTCACAGATGTTGTAAGAATTAAAGGAACTAAAATATGTAAGCTCATATAAATATGTTGAGATGGGAATCAACATTGTGAGAGTTCAATAGGACACTGCCTGTTTCACTGTCATAGTGGTTTAGTCAAAGGTCCCTGGCAGAGCCTGCACTCCCACTGCTGGATCCAGGAGAGACCCCTCATGGTAGGGCTCAGGGCTCAGGGCTCAGGGCTCAGATGGGGCCGTGGGGGCTGAGGCAGATTCGGTACAGTGCACTGTAACCTGGGCAGGCAGCAGCAGGCCCCAAATGTCCTAGACGTTCCCGTTCCCAGCACCAGGCCCCGCAGCCTCTCAGCACAGACCTTTCCCAGAAGGACTCAGGACCTCCTGGATGGCATCAGCTCAGCAGGCGCTGGACACCCGCTCCCTTGCTCTGGGTGTGGGGAACAGGGGCTGCTGGGATTGAAGGTGGGGAAAAGCCAGGCCCTCCAGACTTGCTGAGCCCGGAAGAGACCCCTGGCAGCCAGAGGCAATGCCAGTCAGGGCTCCACTTCTCCCATGCACGATCCCTACCAGCAGGCTCCCAGGTCGTTGTCATCGTACTGGTCACAATGACGGCCCCTGTCCCACCTTCTCTGTCACCCATACCCTCATGTCGGTTGGCATCGGGATGACCACAGACCTGTCGGATTCATCCAGCAGAGAGAGTTGGAGTGTGTTTTAGCCACCGTCACTGAGAAAAAACACCTGACCCTCACAACTGGGAGGAGGAGAGGTTTATTTTGGCTCACATTTCAGTCCCTAGTCAGCCAGCTTCAAGGAGGGATGGGACGGCATGGCAGAAAGGCGAGGTGGGGGAGAGCTGCTCAGGGCATGGCGGACAGGAAGCAGAGAGTCAAGGGAGGAGCAGGGAAGGGAGATAAACCCTTCCAGGCCACGCCCACCACGACCCACCACTTCCACCCAGGCCCTGCCGCTTAACAGCAACCAGCTGTAACGCCCCATAATCTGATCCCCTCCCAAAGGTCCCACCAATGATCCCATGAGGCTCTGGGGCAACATGTAGCTGTAAACCATAATCGGATGCATTAGTCTGGGTCTATGGGGTCTCTTCATGGGGTTTGTGGATACATCTGCATGTGGCTGAGTGTCTCCATCTGCTCTCAGGGTCACCAAAAGGACTCACGGAGACTGGGAGGGACTTGGAAGCACAGAGTATGGAGAGGAGGCAGCCCTATATGGGGACAATGGTAGGGCGTTTGCTTCAGGATCCAGAGGTCTCAGAAGGCAGGGGTCAGATGCCAGTGGGCAGCTGGCTCCAGCAACGGGCCCTTTGGCAAGGCCCACTGCCATGTTTCCCTGACAGCTGTGGGCCTGGGCCCCGAGGCCACATCTGTTAGCAAACCGCCTGCCCCAAACTGTCCAGAAGCTGCCTTAGAGGGGCCTGAGCTTCTCCGGCCTCCTC
Organism: Dasyprocta punctata; assembly: GCA_004363535.1. NCBI lineage: Eukaryota > Metazoa > Chordata > Mammalia > Rodentia > Dasyproctidae > Dasyprocta > Dasyprocta punctata. Next base: position 124,819 of record RJWM01001849.1, on the reverse strand, counting down.
CCCATCCTCCCAGCCCGCTGTGCCCTCACGATTGGGTAAGAACCATTTCCTGACAGTGTCCCCCGAACCAAACCCAACCCTCAGTGTCTGAAGAGGAAAGAATCAGGTTGAAACCAGAGCCGGCAGAGGGGGGAAACTGAGGACGAAACCTCTGATGTCTCTGACTCCCCCACAGCGTCTGCCTCCCTCTGCCCAGGTGCAGGACCAGCCTGTCTGCACCTTGGTTCCATTTCCTGTAAAATGTAGTGAACAGTGGCGGCCACCCAGGGAAGCTGCTCGAGGGTCCCCCGCAGTCCCTCACGGTAGCACTCAATGAGCACCCGGGTCTCTGCTGCTCGGGGAGGCTCCTCTTGAGCCATGAGAGCACCCTTACTTCTCCCTTCTCTGGGCCCAGCCTGGAAACTCGTAGCCGCTTTCCCGTTCTGGGACACAACTCAGGCCAAGCTGCCTAGGGGGCAGCCCAGGGACAGGCTTCTCGTCACAGCTCAACTACATATCTGTGCCTTGATAGAGCTGGGTCCCCAGGGCAAGCTGAGAAGCAACCCCACAGCAGCAACCAGCTCCAGAACCCCCAGAATCTGAAAATGACCGGATAGTGTACAGAGCACCCGCATTCTCCACAGGGGTAGGCTGAGGCTCGGAGAGCTGGCGTGTCGTGTCACTTCTGCACCTCAGGGTGTGCTGGGCAGATCTGTGCCTGTGATCATGGGCTCCTCATGGGCCTGAGGCTGGTGTGGGTGATAGGACATCCTGAATGAGCTGGGACCACTCCTAGGGGGACACCTGCAGTCACCACCATGTGCCTGGCTGTGAGGAGACCGCTTCTGCTCCAAGCCCTGGGGTCTCCAGGTCCTGCAGCCAGGCCCAGAGGGGACAGAGAAGGGCTGGGCAAGGGGTGAGCTGCGTAGGTGGCTTCCCTGGCTGCTCCCATTGGCCTTGTCACCTTCTCAACTTCAGCCAGCTGCCTGAACCACATGGTCCCACATCCCAGCAGGAGCTCTCTGGAGTGCTGCTTTCTGCATTGGCTGCACCGTGCCACCCGCCTCTGGCCACCTCCCTTTCTCCTTTGGCCCATTTGCCCTGGCTCACTGCAGAGGCACCCCCTTACCCCCCACCTTGGCCCATAGCCCTTGGTCTTGTTAAAATCTAGGCCTGGGCCCTGCCCTTCTCTGCTCACCCTCCAACAGCTGCAACCCAGAGGAAACAGCAGGGTCTTCACCACCCTCATATCCCTCCCATCCCTTCCCCAGCTCCGTCTTTTCCTTTTTCTCTGCTCCAACCACAGTAACCTCCCTTCGGGAAGTGTCTGATCTTGGGGCCTTTGCATTGGCTGTACCCTCTCCTGGGACACTATTCCCAGACATGACTTGATTCCTCCCCTTTAAGTACTGGCTTATCTGAAGCCTTCTCAGTAAGCCCCAGTGACCCCTTATTTACAGTTGCCCCTCAGTGGACTGAAGCACACAGCCTCAGTGGCAAGTTGGCGTATTTATCTCACTGATCGCTGCCGTGTCTAACAGCAGTGAGCGTCTGGGCAGCAGGGATGTCTGCCGTTTGTTTGCTGCTGTACCTGCACGCCACAGCCATGCTGGGCACATAGCAGAGCTCAGCGGCTATGTGCTGAGTGAGGAGCGCAGTGTCCCTGCGGCATGGATCACACTGTCGCCCACATTTTACATATGCAGACTTTCCTGCTCCCGCTCACTTTTGTGCACCGGAGCCCAGCCCTGTGTGGCAGTGACCCCCAGCTATGACCAAGGCCCCCTGTGTCCTCTGCACACCAGTGTCCTGTCTGGAAGCTCCAGGACAGCTGCTCCTGGAGCTCAGGGACCCAGGCGGCCAGTTAAGTTGAGGAGGTGACAGGGAGGGACCTGGCTTCCTGGGGGTGGGTGGGACGTCCTGGCAGGGGGAACCACAGGGAAGGTAGCCGGTGGGAAGATCAAGGCTTGGCACTGTCGCCCTTGGGTGTGCCTGAGGTCTCCTTGGAGTCCTGGAGAGTGAAAGGCTATTGTGGGCAACTCCCAGGCACACAAGGAAGCCTGCAGGATCAGGGTGGGGCGTCATCAGGGTCCTACTGGACAGACGTCTGTGACAGGTGAGCGAGGACCAGGCTTGGGTGTGCAGCCAGCGCAGGGCTGGAGGCATGGGCAACACCAGAGCTCAGGGCAGAGTCACTGGCGCTCCGTGCAGTTGGTGCCGAAGCAGGACCCAGGGGAAGAGGGGTGAAGCCTTGGGCTCATTTGGTGGGTAGTCGAGCTCTCTGCAACCCCAAGAGTAAGCCACAAACCATGGGCTTCTGAGCTAGGGTATGGATCCTGGGCACATCTAAGCCAGAGAAAAAGATGGGGAAGGGGTGGGGGTCCCAGCGCCTACACAATGACATGTCCCCCTCAGCATGAAGGGGACAAAGTCCTTCCACAGGAACGTCAGAGACAGAGGGCTGCTGACCGGTCAGGCCTCATGCCCAGCTTGCCATTTTGGGCACAAAGGGCTGCTGGCTCGGGTCCCTTTGGAAGCAGGAGGCAGGGACGTATCAAGGGTCTTCTCCTGCTGCCTCTGATTTCTCAGTGTGGCTGAGCAAGGCAGGGTTGCTGTTACTTTTTCAGCGGGAAAAAACATACAGGTTTCAGGCACTCATCAAAGGACTCTAGAAGAGATCGGCAGACAGGTCGTGTTCTCAGGACCCTCCTTCTCAGACTCTGTCCACTTGGGATCCTCTGGGGAATGGCAGCAAGGGCTGGGAAGTGTCTGGGGACCGGCAGGGGACGTGGAGACCTGGGCGCATGCATCGCTCTCTGCGCGAGCCTATTGTGACTGTAAGCTCAGGTCTCGATCTGCTCCCCTCTCCCCGCAAGCGCCTGCTTGGTGTCTCCAAGCAGAGCTCGAAGGGAGCCCAACTCCATGTGTCCTGAACAAACTGGGGATAGCCTCATGCTCCAACCTGGCCCTCAGCTGGCTAGGCCACCTAGGGGAGTGGGGCTGACGTCATGCAGCGTCACCCTTCCAGAGTCCATGGGGGAGTCCCGTCCCCAAAGCTCTCCTCTTCTCTGTGCCCCTCTGCTGCCTCTGATTCTTGCCACCATCACTTCCTGGGTCACCAGCAGACGCTCTCCGGTCACCACGTGCTCTGTCCTCGCTGGAGTCCTTGGCTCTAAGTTATGCTCCCGCTCAGCCTCAGTGCCCAGAGAGGGGATTCAGCACAAAGTCCACGGTCCTTGCATTCCAGGATTGGAGGCCTGCAGGACACCAGCCTCAGTGTGACAAAGGAGAAAGAGTGGAGTGGCAAGAGCAGGGCATGGAGAGGATATGGGACAGCCTGGGGACAGTGGAGGGCAGTGATGCTGGAACTGGGCCTCAGGACAAGAGTATTCATGCTGTGGGGACAGGAGGGGAAATCCAGGCAGAGAAGCAATGTCCTGACCTCCTGCACATGATGTACCGTGGCGACATGGTCATCTTCCCACCAGCTTGCCACCCAGGCTGGCCCTGAGCTTGAGAATGAATGATTGACAGTCACGGTCATATGCTGACATTTACTTAGTGCCTTCTGTGTCCTGGGCCTTGGGTGACACTGGGTAAGTATTAACTCATCAATTGTCCCAGCAAACTGGTTGCTAAGCCCAGTGTGCAGTGTGGAGGAGGAGGCTCAGAGAGAGGTTTAGTACACTTGAGATCACACAGCAGGGGAGGTCAAGCCACACTGCCTGGCTCCAGAGCCCTGATTGTGTGTGTGTGTGTGCGTGTGTGCGTGTGTGTGTGCGTCCGTGCATACGCGCGTGCAGGGGATAGTTCTAAGCTAGTGAAAGCTGAGGCTAATGCTGAGCAGGGTGAACATGTAGACTCCAGGCTTGCTTTGGTCCTAGCTAAGAGCTCCCCTCTGCAGGCTGCAGCTGTTTCCTGCAGAGTGTCCCACTCAGTCCCCCTGCCTAGGGTTAGGGGTCTGCCACTCTTTATTAAGGTCTAGCCACCACCTGCCTCAGGCCTGGCCCAACATGAGCGCCTCCACACCTGCCATGCCCTGGGGTACAAACGTGCACAAAATCAGGTGACTTTTCCAAGCCCACGAACACCCAGGCCTGGAATTTGTGTCTGTCTAGTTCTAGAGCCCATGCAGCCAGCTGCGGAGTGACCGACGGGGACAGTTGCTGCCCTCCTGCAAGCCTTCCCCTGGGTGTCAGTCTGTTAACGCCCTGCAAGAGACTCCAGTCCAAGAAGTCTCGGACCCAGCTGGTCATGTGCAGGGCTGGAAGTGTTCCCTCCCGCACACCTGGAAACCGAGCGGGCTCCCCAGGCCTCCTGCGCTGGCTGCTGGAGGCCAGGTTGGACTTGGCACCAAGGCACCAGCTTGTCGTTTCTCATTGGCATTGCACAGCTAGAGCGTTGGAACTGGGGGACGTGGCTTCAGGTGACCTTTCTTCCCAGCAGCTGAGGAAAGAGCCAGATGTGTGCTAAGTACCTACTGTGTTCCGGCCTCTGTCACGCCAGTGCTTTGTAAAGTGAATGTTCTTCCTTATGCTCTACAGAGGAGGAAATGAGGCTCCCTGGGGTGACACTGACTCCTTTGGGTCTCCTAGCTAGTGGGGGTAGATTCCCCTGACCTGGGACCCCAGGCCCCCCGGAGAAGCCCCGAGCAGCCTGCATGCTTTGCAAGCCTAGCCCCCGTGGGGAGGCCGACTCCCACCTCGCAGGCTGCCTCTTTCCTTCTCCCTCCTTCCTTCTCCCTCCTTCCTTCTCCCTCCTTCCCGCCTGAGAGAATTAAGTGGTAAACGTTTCAAAGTCAACTGTCAAAAGAAAATGGTTGGAGGAAGGAAATGTGCAATTAGGAGCTTCAGAGTAATTTCCAGCCGTCGTGTGGTTTGAACTGCACGAAAACACTCAGGAAGAAGCAGGCTGGTCCCCCGCCCCCCGCTGCAGGTCCTGCCAGCCCTCGGGGGCCCCAGGCCGGGTGGGTCCAGCAGAGGCCCCAGCAGGGAGACCAGGGACAGGCAGCCTCAGATGGGAGGTGCTGGGGGCTGTGGGAAGTTCCCGTTCCCCAGAGAAGCATCTTCTAGTAGCCTGTGCCGGCATTACAAAAAGGAAATATTAACGTTATAATTATAATTCTGTTTATTTAATTAAGTTATTAAACAGGCCTAGCCTCAGAGGAGAGAGGAAAAAAAGCCCCGTAGTTTCATTCTAATTGTTTCTCCCAGGATGTAATTAGAGCCTCCTAGAAGGAACCGGAGGCAGAAGGAGTGGGCCCTGCCAGGCCCAGGATCTGGGGCTGGTGCATGGGCTTGGGAAGGCGGTCCGGACCTTGGTGACAGGCAGAGGGCTGTGCTATGGGAACGTGGCCCCTGGACAGGGCGGCTCAGGACTGGCTACAGCCCCATGCATGGCCCATGCTCAAGAAACAGTTGCAGAATGGTGGCCTGGTGGGCATAGGACCTGACAAGCCAGGCTGCGACTTTCTCAGCTGCCCTGGAGGCCACAGTTCTGCCCTGGCCTTCCTGGTAGCGGGTGATGACATCCGCCTGGCTGTGGGTGGTTATGCTAGGCTGCCTATCACAGAATTTAACCTTCTCCTCTCCCATCAGGCTCTGCCTAAGTCACTGATGGCTGACCCCTGGGGTGGGGCCAGCCAATGCCACCAGTCCCCAGACTCCAATGAAGCTCCTGAAAGGGATGTTTCCTAAGGGATAGGAACATCATTTAAGCAGCTAAAGACCTTGCTCCAGCTGAGTCAGTGGTGGACCCCAAAGCTGAGCCCAGGGGAGCCTCTGCTGAGGAGAGGGGAGGGCACTGGCCCGGAGCGGCTCCAGATCCGGTTTTGGCCCCTGAGCTGACAGCTGCCTGCAGGCTCCGTGCAGAACCTCCCGTCAGACGGGAAGTGCCTCGTTCCAGCTGGCACTGCCTTATCGAACAGGCCAGGCTTTGTAAGCGTGGACAGCTGCAGCGGGTGACAGCAGTGGCTCTGGGCAGGGGCCGTGGCAGTTGGGGGGCCTGGGTTTGGGAGACTGAGTGGGGGCCGCCAAAGCCAGCAGCATCTGCAAATGGAATGGGGGAAAGGACCCTGAAGTTTGGTTCAGTGGAGACTCCCAGAAAGCTGAGCCCCTCAGTGGAATGATGGGGTATGATGGCTCACTGGAGAGCAACCACGAGGAAGACAGGAATGTGCATGGGGACGGTGGAGGGCTATGCTTAGCCTCCAGAGTCTGGCTCAACCCTGGAGCAGTAAGAAAACCTATCTCTACATGGGCCACACTGAGACAGTTATGAAACTAACCTCTTAGTGATTAAGAGGCATGGGTGAGTGTGGGACCCTTCCACACACCACTTACCATCTATCATCTACTCATCCATCAACCCATTCATCCACTCATCCAGTCTATCATCCATCCACTTACCCATCCATCCATCCATCTCCAACTACCCACTCATCCTTCCATCCATCTACCCATCCATCTACCCATCCATCAATCCATCCATCTAATATCTATACCAGGATTACACTAAGCCACCTCCTCTACAGGGTGGCTTAGAGATCCAGGAACTAATCAAGCTGTCCCTGCCCTTTGTGATATACTCACTGGGCGTGTATGAGGGAACAGAAGCAGACCAAAGACAAATACATTCCTGTGATAACTCTGGAAACTTCCATAACTAGGAAGGTATAAACCACATGTTGGGGTCCCTGTGATTCATCCTAAGCCTCAGTTTCTCACTTGAAAAGTGAGAGTAAGGTCATGCAATGGTCAACTGATGTGGTATTAGATGAGACAGTGACAAGGTACTCGGCATCCTGCCTGGCCTCGAGGGTGCTTCATAACTGTTACCGTTATTATCAGTACCACCACCATCATTATTATCTGTTTGGGATGAAAGCGGGCAGCTTAGGAAAGCCTTCTCAAATGCAAGGACCTTGAGGCTGGGTGTTAAAGGATGAAGAAGAGTTCACTTGGAACCAGCTCTGCCTTTCCTTGCTCACAGGCCTTGTTCATACTGCACTCCTTCCTGGTTCTGCATCAGACTTCTCACTCACCCCGTCATCGCCACAGCCCCTTTCCTTGGAGGCTGGCTCTGGTCTACCTTCTCCTGGAAGGTGCCCTGCCTGCTCTAGACACTGTCTGGACTCTTCTTCTTGCCTTAGCACACAGATCGCATTCACCATGAGCCCACAGAAATCCCCCCACGAGCTTAGTAACACATCAATGGACTATTCCAGGTGGGACAGAGTCTTCTTGAATTCCTCAGTAGCCCAAGGGTGTGGACCTATCCATGAGCAGGAGTGATCTCCTAGGACTCTGTCCAGGTTGTCTAGTAGGGTGATGTGGCTCCTGCCTGTTGCTGCTCACATTATGGGGACAGGGAACAGGAAACTATGAGGTTCTCCAAGACACACTCCATGTCCTGGTCAAATATGAGTCCTCAGTGCCCAGCCCTGAGCAGGTGCTCAGCAGATGCATGGTGAGATGGGTGAACAGAGCAATGGATGGAAGAACGGATGGTGGATGGGTGAGCATGGAGGCGAATATATTTGTAATCAAATGGCTGAGTGGAGGGCTGGGGATGGGCAAATGGCTAAGTGAATGATGGATGACTAAATAGAAGAGTAGGTGGGTGTATGGACCATGAATGGATGGATGATGGATGAGTAGATGGATACACAGGAAGCTAACAACAGAACCAGAATCTGGAACTTTGTGACTGTATAGATCTACCCAAATTACTTCACTCAGTCAATGCTTCCCAATGTATTTTTGTGACAGAAACTACAATAGGAGCCAGGGACACCCCTGGGAACAGGACACAGATCATGCCCTCATAGTGTCTGGAATGTAGTTGAGAAGTCAAAAAACATGCAAAATCCCAAACAAAATACTGAAAGAGTGATGACTCCTTGAAGATGTAGTAAAGTGACAAGCCTGGGGCACTTTCGCAAGAGTGCAAGGGAATAAAGATGAGTGCAACGTTTCATCTGAGACCTGAACGACAAGAAGTGTGCTGCGTGGAGACCTGGAGAAGACGTAACTGTGTGTAAGGGTCCTGAGGCCGGAACAACATTGGCTTGTTCAGGAATTTTAAAAGGCCTGTGTACTTGGAGCAGAATAAAGGAGTTTGTGGCTTAAGATGATGGAGGAGAAACAGGACAGGATCACACTACAGAATTTGTTCTGAATGGCATGGAAACCAAGGGCAACTCTCCAGCAGGAAAGCGAAGGGCCTGGGTTAGGTTTCCAAAGAACTGCGCTGGCGTAAGAGTGGAGACAAGAAAGTGGCAAGAGGGCATCCCAGCAGGCCATGCGAGAGGAAGCAGCGGAGCAGCTGGAGGGACGGGGCAAGACGGGGAGAGGAGGGAAGGCAGAGGTAATGGGGCTGAGTTTGGTCTTGGTTGATGGCTGGGACTTCAGGCTGAGCCACTGGGAGACATCAAGCCTTTGGCAGCTGTTCACAGAGACTCTGGAAGAAGCACGGTGACGAGGAGATGGACACGCACCTGGCCCAGAGCCCGGAGGGTCAGCACGTAGGCTCTGGAGTTAGAGACCAGGGTGTGCCTCTGAGTCCCCTCCACAGTCACTTAGGTCCTCTAGATCTCTGCATTCTCACCTGAAGACGGGGCTGTCCCCTTGGAATGTTCTGGCAATTCACACACCATGCTTGATTAGTACAGCACATGTACAGGGCGAGAGCTTCAATGTCCACTAATGGGATGGACCCCTTCTCCCAGCTGCCCCATTTCTTGCCTGTGTTCCAAAAGGCCCCGCCACCAAGGTTCGGATAGCAGCTCCTCTTCTCAGATTCCAGAGCCTTGGGGAATAAGGGGCCCTGCTGGGGCCAACACCCAGCAAGATAACAGGGCACCTTTGGCACGAGTAGGAGGGAGAGGGGGACCTTGACTTCTTGGTATTCAGCAAGTGGTGCAGTTCATAGCAAGTTTCCCAAAGCAGCTCTAATTGACAAAGAACATCTCAAGGGCCCCTTCCTGGTCCTCTGGGAGTTGTGATTAGTAGCTGGAATCCTGGAGGGCAAAGTTAGCTGAGCCTCAGATAGGGGCTAGAGCTCTCTGAGAGGTGAACTGAAGGGGTGACTTTCTTAGTCCTTTTCTCACAAAATGCCTGACATCTACCATTTGAAGGAAGAGAGGTTTATTTTGACTCCCAGTTGCAGTGGGTTGAGTCCATGGTTGGCTGGTTCCAAGGCAAAAGTTGGTATAGTGGAAAGGTCCTGGCAGAGGAAGGCTGTTGATGTCATGATGCCCTGGGTTCGGAGAGTGAAGGCAGGGGCCAGTGAAGGAAATACCCTCTTTCAGGGCACATGTCCCATGGCCTGCTTCTTCCAACCAGATCCCATCTCCTAAAAGCCAGTCAGCTATGAACTCCTCAGTGTACTAACCCTCGATGAATACAACACCCCCAAAATCTGATCACCTTCCAAACACATGAGGCTTTTGGGGGTCACTCCAGATCTAAACCATAATAAGTGCTGTTGACAGTTACCCAGCCCCTAAGGAGCTGAGGGCTTGTTTCATTATTTTGGGTTGCTTTATCTGGAAGTGAAGACATTAGCTGAAGTGTGAACCGCACATTCCTTCCATCCAGAGTGAGCTCACACACTCTCACCTCCATGCTGATGACTTGCAATTCTCCTTCTCTGGGCCCTCAGTTCCCTCCTGCATTTCAGACCCAGATCTCCAGCTGTGTGTGAGATGTGTCTCTACTGGTACATCCTACAGGCATCCGAGAAGTAACGTAGTATGTTTTAACTTGGGTGACTCTTTATCCCTATTGGAATTCTTCATTTCAGTTCCTCTCTATTCTAGAATTTCCATGTAGTTCTTTATCATAATTTGCATTTCTCTACCCGTATTCTTTATCTGTTCCCTTATGAAGACCATATTTTCCATTAATTCTTCAAGCATATTTTTCTTTAAGTTTTGGAAACATATTTTTAAAACCTGCTCAGGTTTAGTTTCTGTTGAATGCTTTTTCTCATCTGTTGACAGATATTTTCCTATTTCTCTGTGTATTTGGTAATTGTTGAGTAGGTATTTGACATCACGGATGGTATGTTATAGAAGTTCTAATTTCTGATCTCATCCTCTGGAAGCAGTTGATTTTTGTTCTAGCAGATGGTTTGTCTTGATTATTACTATTGGTGATGGCAGATATGTGGAAAGTAGGTACCTCCCAACTTCTCTAACTTGGTGAGAATCAAGCTCCAAACTGTAAATCTTATTGAGTTTTGGCTTTAGGCTTTGTTAGGGAAGGTCTAGAGTCACTTTTGCTCTATGATGTGATCTTTATTAAAAGATGATTCAGTATGGGGCTGCGGCCAAATGCCTATGAGGTCTCTTGACTCTGGTTGGTGAGAGCTTGCAGGTCCCCTATGCTGCCTGGAATCTCCAGTGCAGTCGCCTCTTGGCAGCATGGCAGGTTCTCTCTGGTAAGTGATTCCCACGTGGCGCTCCTGACTCTCCTCCACAGGTAGCTTAGCTTCTCGAGGACCTGCCCTGCAGATTCTAAGTACATCAGCAACACTGTGCTCTGGTCTCTGGCCCTTCAGTTCTGTGGGACCACTGTGTTCTCAGCTTACTGCATTGCAATTGGGAAACTGTCCCCAAGTTCATATCCAGGGAGGTCATTAGATACATCTCATGTTTGTCTTCTCTTGAGAGCTGCAGTCTTGCCCTGTCTGTGGCACAGAGTTAGCCCCATAGTTTCTGGCCATTTTCATGGCTGTTTATAGTAGAGGGATCAGTCCAATTACAAGTAATGGGCCATGATCAGAAGTGAGAGATTCACTATCTCATCCCAAACTTCCTCTCCAACACTTTTCCTTGGGATACTTACTAGGACCCACTCATTGATCCAAAGCAGAGAATCAGGGGCTATCCTTGCTGCCACTTCCTGGTCCTCCTTGTAGGTGATTCATCAGCAAAAGTGACTCGATTGACATTCATCAGGCACACTGGGGTCTGCCACCTCTGTCCTCCCTGGGACCACTCCTGCAGCTCCCTGGCTGCCCATCTACCTCTGGTCTACCCTGGTCTTGTCTGTTCTCCACCCAGCAGAAGTGGGTTTTTCCAGACTGTAGCCCTGACCTTGGCACCACTTGGAACAAACCCTGCAGCTGATGTTTTGCCTGGCAAAATTTGTGAGCTCTGCCCCCTTCTAGTCCCACCCCCTCCACTTATTGCCCCTCCCCCACACTCCTGTCACATGGGTGGTGTCATATGGTCTGCAGCACCTCCGTGGTAGCAGATTACTGTGGTTCTGGGGTGACTGGGATGTCCTCCCCTAGATACCCTGTCCAGCATTCCTTCAAACCTTAGCTCACTGCCATCTCCTCTGGGTGGTCCCCCAGGCCTGAGGGGGACACTTCCTCCACCTGCAAAAACCAGGCCCAGGCTTCCTCCATTATGGCGACTCTGAAGGCTTTCAAAGCAGGAAGTGGGACAGGTTCACCCCATCTTCCCAGAGCCAGGCCGCCAGGACATGCCTCCTACCATTTGATGAAGGCATTGATGTCAAAGGCCATTGGCAATTGAGAAGGCAGAGGGCTTGTGCACTGTGATACTGGAGGGGGACCCTGGGGACTTCTTGACAGGACTTCAGTCACACGAAGGGAGAGGATGGTTCCATGGGTGACCGCCATTGGTGGCAATCCTGGGACTTTTGCTAGTCTTTCCCAGAGAAGGGACACTGAGGATGCCTCGCGGGACCAGTGGACACACCGAGGAGGAGGGCGTGTGTGCTGCCAGGGCTGTCTGCACAAGGCTTCCCGGACAGGGCTTCCAGGGCCACCTGCAGCCTCCCGGGGAGCCTAGGCCTGTCGGGAAGCCTGGGGTGGCTCTGATGCTCTGCTCCTCCTGCTGCTCGTGTTCATACCTTACCTCTTGTCACTCCTCTGATGTCCCCTCATTTCCCATGGGAACTACATATCCCTGGAACGCTGATGTCTCATGGCATTGGCCTCTGGCCTCAAGCAGATTGCTGGATCCCCAAGCCAGGGACATTTCTGCCCCTCACCACCAACTTCACACTCCCAGGAGAGCCCATATTCCCGAGCCAAATGCTGACTCAGGGAGGGCGTGCTCTATATCCTGTAGGTGGACACCAGGAAGGGCATCCCCTCCTTTCTGGCAACCAGAGAGTGCTGGGGCTGAGTCCTCCAGCAGTGCTGGGCAGAGTCTTTACAGTAACTCTGGTCTGGCCTCTCATTCCTTTGCCAATGCAAATCAGGTCTAGATAAGCAGTGGGGGTGGGGATTTGGGAGAGATGGAAAGCAATGGAGAAGAAAAAAAGAAGAAAAGAGATGAGGTCCATAGTCAGGAAAGAAGACCCCAGGGTGGCAGAAGGCAGCAGCCCAGAGAGCACTCAGCCATGGCTGTCCACACTCCCAAGGGGGCCCACATCACAGGAGATACTTCGGCTTCTCTGCTTTGGCCACACTTTGTCTGCTGTCTGACTTGTGGGCTGAGCCCACTGAACCTTGTTCCTCAGGCCCCTGTACCCTCTGGCTTCCTATGGGTCAGCCCTGGCTGCAAGGAGAGGAAGAGATTTAGGTCCAAATGTCACATTCTAATATCTTCCTTTTGGGGGCTACTTTGTGCAGGTTACGCCCCTGGGCGGAAGGTCCCAGCTTCCTGAGGCAGCCTTCTCTCCAAGACACCCTCCTTTCCAGGGCCTGGCATAGATTCTGCCCAATGTCTGCAGCTGAAGTGTGGCAACAGCCCTGGGCTTTGTGTACTACCCACCTCGAGTTTCCCTATACCCTGTACTGTTCAGTGTAAGCCTTCCCTTTCCTAGTGGAGCACTGGCAGACAATTCCTCCCAAGAAGGCATCTGTACCTGGAGAAGCCTTGTGCCACTCTGTGTCACTACTTCCCAGGCAGGTGACTTTGAAGGGACATCTCAGGCTGCCCTGCCACTTTCTCAAAAAAGGTGGGAAAGATCCACAGATGGCCGTCTCAGAACCAGCATTTCAGGTTCACGAGGGGTGGTAGGGCTAAAAGCCATCCTGGTGACAGTACATTGGCAGCATGGGGCAGTGGTGGCTGCGGCTTCACAGTGTGCACCCTGAATGTGCCACCTCACCCTCAATTCCATGCCAAGTTGCATAAAAGACCCCACGGGAGGCAAGCACAAAGTTCAGGTCAGCTCCAGCTCTCCACGGCCCCACAAATGATGACCAGAGTGTGTGTTTCCGGTTGCATTGCCTGTTTGTTGAGGCCAAGTGAGCAGGTCCCCAGAGTAGAAACCTCGTCAGATCCCAAAGAATGTCAGCCTCAGTGACTCACGTGTGTTTGTCCCAAAACACCATTGCAGGCCTTCGAGATCAGCTCAACCATCTCTGAATGACATTTCAATGCTGTGAGCAGGTCCTTGGGTCCCAGCCACAAAGAAGCTGAGTCCAAGCCTGGCGTCCAAGAAAGGAGCTGTGCACGGAAAGTGATTCAGCCTGTTTCTCCTTCTCAGCTCCGCGGCTAGGTCTGCAGCTAAGAATTGCTGTTCCATGCATGACGAGCTGTATGGCAGATGAAGGTAGTGAAGTTTTTGTTGTTGCTATGGTGATAGTGTGGCGGTGATGGTGACTCTGGGGGCTGTTTTCAATGGTGAGGGTCATGGTGATGGTATGGTAGTGTTGGGGTGGTGATAGTGATGGATTTAGGAGGGAGGCGGAGTGGCGATGGGATATCGTTGGGGGTGGTGATGGGGATGAAGCTAACACAGTGGCAACACGGTGGTGATGGCAGTCGTGTTGCTTTGGTGGTGACCATGATGAGGAGATGGTGGCACTGGAAACCGTGCTGCTGCTGGTGGTAGTGTCACTGGACATTGATGATGGTGGTCGTGGGATGTTGATAGTGGGGACGTGGTGGGACGATGACGATGAGACTGATGATAATGCTGATGATGGTGTGACACTGATGTCATGGTCATGGGGTACTGATGGTGTTGGCGATGGGACACGGATGGTGGGATGCTGGTTGTAGTGGTGAATGTTAGAATAATCATGGAGGAGATGGTAGTGGTTGAAGATGGGTGGTGGTGGTGGTCATGATGAAGAATGTTGAGGGTGTGAAGTGTAGTTGCGGTGACAGATGTCAATGGCAGTGGCAGCCACACAGGGGGTGGTGACACCTCACCTTTTGAGCCTGAGCTCAGAGCAGCAAGGAAAGGCTGGACACAGAGGATCTAACGGCAGGTCCCTCTTCTGCTTTTACTGTCTGGAGACCTGGGCACCTTTCTCTCTCATTCTGGGGATCTGAGTGATCAGTCTTGGGAAAGCTGTGATCAGTCTTGGAAGCTGCAGGTCTGAGGCTGGCTGGCCGTGACAACTGCTGTGGATTTTGGCATCTGTGACTTTCTGAGGAGTGGCATTAGCTTCTCCCCCGGAGGAACTTTGTGCCATTTCCCTTCCTCTCTGTGTGGTTTGGAAAGACTGGCAACCCAAGGGACTTCTTCCCTGGTCACAGGGATGGGCATGTGACATGGGCCAGGGCAAGCTGAGTTCTCCCTGGGACTTTTCTCCTGGGCCAGCAGAGGGTGCTGTCACTTGGCTCAAGAGTCTCACAGCAGCCTGAGGTTGCCAGCTGTCATTTCTCTTAATCTAGACAGGTAGCTTCTGCAATGGAAGGTCTCAAGGTAACTCACTAGGAGAGGAGACAGAAGAACTGAAAGAACATGTTGGGAAAGCAGAACATAAAGGGAAGGTAATGGTGGCCAAGAAACCCTCAGGGGCTTTGTTTAAGCACCTGGATCCAACTGTGCCTGAAGACAGCGCAATCCACTCCTGAACTTCCAAGTTACAAGGGCCATATCATAACTTCAGGAAGTGAGTCTGGCTTTTGTGTTTTGCAAGTCAGAGACCTTGTCTGCACTTCAGACCTTCTCAGGCTCCTAGAGTCCTAGAATGTTCCCAAGAAAGCAAATTTATGACAGGGCTGACTTCCAAGTTCAGAGACAAAAGGTTCTTGTCTTGCCACACCCAAATCTGGTTCTTTTGCTCCCTCTTTCCAGGGGACATATTGGGACTGACCCAGCACCCAGGTCTAATGTCAGGGGCCAGAGATTAAGGTCTGTTGCTCTTCCATGGCCCCAGGGTAGTCCCTTGATTGAGAAATTATGTGATAAGCAGTGTGACAGCATGACTGCAATCATAAATCCCATGAAGTCTCATTCTAAAGAATATAAGTAACACAGAAGAGCAAGAGGGGGGAGAAAAGCTAAAAAGTCACCTGTCAACCACTCTTGCATCTGGAAAGATCCCATAGACAATGCTCCCTTGGTCCCCTGGGTGCAAATCTTCTGTTTCCGGCCAGTGGGACAGTGACCCACAACTCCCAGGCTGGCTGTACTCAGGGACCAGCACATCCTGTGGTCTTCAGGATCCGGGCGCAGCTCCTGTAGGAATGTGTTCCGCATACCCATCTGTTCTGAACTGAGTAATGCCGATGTAGGTCGCTGTCAACTTTTTATGACTTTAAACGTCACTGTGGCAGACCTTATCTGCTCAGGTCCCCACGTGTCTGGTCCTTTCTGCAGCATGAACACTGCAGAGGAGGCAGCGTTGAGTCTGAAGCGATGCGTGAGTATAAAGTGCCCGCTGCGTCCTGTTCGCCTCAAAGGTGTCAAGACCCACAGAACAGCAGGATGCTGACAGGTTCCAAATCCACAACCATTCTGAGTTTTATTCATTTGAAAGAAGTTGGGAAGGTGAGAGTAGCTGGAGAAGCAGGTAGCGTGCAGGGTGGTGGCTTCATTAGGGCCAGCCTTTCAAGGGTCCCCAGGACTTTTCCAGTTGGTTGTATCCCTGAAAGTCTCCTGTCATGGGAATCTTCTCTGCATCAACAGAGCAGGACAGCTGGCTGTCACCCACTCCTACCTTCTGAGAGACCCACCTCCCGGGCCTGGTGGCACTGTGGGTATGTTCTGTGCTTGTTTCTGGGACAACGGGTGCCAGGCTGCCTCCTACGCTGGCTTCCGGGAAAGCATGTGCTGAGAAGTGGCCAGGCCGAGTGCCCGCAGGCATGGCCTCTGGTGACCACAGGCTGGCGGTACACACTGGCCCAGCTCTCTGGAGTCTGGGAACTTGAGGGAGGCTATGCCCACTCCCAGGAGCAGCCTCTGCCTTGGCCCACCTGGGAAGGGCACAGAAGGGCTGTAAACCAGCTGTGGGATGCTAGAGACCACCCCCCACCCCTACAGTGGAGAAAAGTGAGGCACAGGGGAGTGGGGGCGTGGTGTGCCCGGAGTCACGTAGCTCTGAGTGGTTGAGCTGGGGCTAGAATCTGGGTCGCCCAACTCTAAATGGGCCGCTCCCTCTAATCCGCATCTGTGGACAGTGTGTGCTGCTTCAGCAAAGCCACCTGGGACAGGACTTTGGGGTGAGTACCACCCCATCCTGCAGCCACACAGCCTGTGGCTTCTCTCTGAGAGCCAGGGTGTCTGAGGTCCTGACAGCCAGAGCCCAACTCCACCAGCCAGAACCCAAGGGGCAGGCTGGCTCAGGGACAGGAGTGGCCGTCCCGGCTCCGAGGAGGTGGGAATGAGCTCTGTGGCCTCTGTCCCCTCTCCATCTCTGCTTGTCAGAAGTGCCACACCCAGCAGTCAGGAGAGAGAGGCCGGGACTGTGTTCCAGGCCCTAGTGGGTCCGTGTGCCAGCACCACAGCTCCCAAGTGCCAGGCTGCTGGGCTAGATCTGGATTTTACCCAGGTGTCACAGCCTGCCCTGCTGCTATCCCCACCACAGTTTCAATTTTTAAATGGCTTTGTGGAGTTGCAATTGACATATGTGAATTGCCTGTATTTAAAGTGTACAATTTGATATTTTAATATATGCATGCACCCATGAAAATAGTATCATCATCCAGAATAATTCTCCAGGCTTCCCCATCTTCTCCTAACCCTCTCTGGGCCCAGGCAAACATCGATCCTATCTCTGTCATTGGATTAACTGCATTTGCTAGACTTTCATATGAATAGAAGCACACCATCTGTGCTTTTCTTTTGCTGGTCTTCTTTTGCTCCATATAACAGCTTCCAGCCTCAACTTCACTGTCCAACACAGTGTGCAAATCTCTCAGGACCCAGGGTTCTGTTATTCCCAAGCACACATCAGCGGGAAATGACTAGGTTATAGCTCCTGGTGTTTTGGTCAAGATTGTTCTGAATCTATGGACTAGTTTGAAGGAACTGGCATCTCTCAACCTGTGAGCTCAGTCTTGCTTCCCATTTACTGAATTCTCCTCAGTGAGATTTGCTCTTATACATCTTTAGGTCTGACTTGTCAACTAGTTATCTGTGGATTAACTAGTTATCTATGGGTTTCGCATTTTTTATTCTATTGTGTATGATTTTATTTCAATTATGTCATTTTGCTATTATCCAAAAATGTCACATGTCATTGTCATATGTGGGTCTTTCATATTGTAACCGTGTTTAATTCAGTAAGCTTCAGTGACATTTTTAATTGATTCTGTAACTTTTCTCTATTGATTGTTAATAAGGATAGATTTATCTACTGCTTTCCAACTTATAACATATCTGGAAAGTCTCCAGATATTTGGAAACTGAGGAATGAGTTTTTTCTCTTTCTCTTTCCCTCCTTCCCATCTCTCTTCCTCCTCTTCTTAAGACTCTTACTGAAGAAGCAAGCATCTCTAGCACCATAATAGAAGAGGTAACAGACAGCATTCTTGCCTTATCCTGGTCTTAGGTGGGAACATTCAGTCTTTCACTGCTAATAATATTAGTTATATGCTCTTGAAAGTTGTCCTTGATCAGATTGAGGAAGTTTTCTCCTATCCTTAGCTTGTAAGACTTTTTAAAAAATCAGCAATCTTCTTTTCTAATAAATGTACTTGGTGTTAAAAACAAATTAGCAATGGAACTTGGAACCAGGCAAATGCTTTTTTATGAATCTATGATCATATGTCATTTATTTTTCTGCTAATTTTGTGCATGAAATTTTTTGCCTTTAAATATTAAACCAATTTCAGACTTCCAGAATAAACTACACTTAGCCACATGCATTATCATTTAAAAATATTGCTGAACTTGGTTGTTAAAATTTGATTTAAATTTTTCATCTGTTTCATGAGGAATATTTGTTTGTAGCTTTCTCTTCTTGATACCACAGTGATGCTGGCCTCCTAGAGTAAGTTGGAACACTTGGCTCCTGTATATTTTCTAGGAAATTTAATGTAGAATTATTATTATGGTTGTTGTTATTATTTGTTCCTTAAGTGTTTGGTAAAATTTTCTTGTGAGAACATCTGGAGCTACAGCTTTCTTTGTAGGACAATTTAAAATTTCCTTGGGAGGTCATGGAGAGTTAAGGTTATCTATTTCTTCGGGAGTGAACTTTCTTGTGTGTGTCTTTCATGAAATTTGACCTTTACATCTAAATTTTCGAACCTCTTGGAGTAAAATCACGACAGTCCTTTTAGAAAGTACACAATCAACAGTGATGTCAGATCTCTCATTCCTTATATTAATTATTTGGGTCTTCATTTTTTTCTTTTTCTCTGATTGGTAGGACTTGTCCTTTATTTATATATTTGTTAATTTGATTAAGTGACTAACTTTTCATTTGAGTTCATTGAGTCTCTAGGACTTTTCTGTTTTCTGTTGTATTACTTTTCACTCTAATCTTAATTATTTTCTCTCTTCTGTTTTCTTTAGTTAGATTTTTTCTTTCCTCTTTTTCTTTCTTTACCTCCTCAGGGTAGGAACTGGGGACTTTAGTGCTATAGATTTCCCTCTGAGTACTGTTTTAACAAAATTCCACAAATTTTGACAGCTTGTGCTTTCATTTTTATATCATTCAAAATATTTTCTGACTTTTTTTGGTCTTTTCTGATGCAGGGCTTCACTGTATGGTTCAGGCTGGCCTTGAACTCACTTTGTAGTCCATGCTGGTCTCAACTTGCAGTGATCTTCCTGTCTCAGCCTCCGAGTGCTGGGATTACAGGCGTGCTGGGATTACACCTCACCTAGCTCCTGATTTTTATTTTCTAATAACCTTTTTGATTTTTTTCTCCAAACCATGGGTTGTTGAGAAGTGTTATTTAGTTTCTAAATATTTGATAATTTGCAGATACCTATTACTCATACCTATTTTAGCTAATTATTTTGGCCAAAGAACACACATTGAATGACTTGAATCCTTTCAAATGTGTTGAGAGGCGTGGGGATGGACCATGTGCACTTGAAGAGAATGTACCTTGTGCTCTTGTTGAGTAAAATGTTCTAAATAGACCAGAGAGGTCATGCCAAGTGACAGTGCTGTTCAAGTATTCTGCACCCTTATTGATTTGTGCATTTATTCTACTACATGCAAGACGTAGTATAGTCTTCAACTGTAAGTGTTGCTTTGCCTATTTCTTTTTGTAATTCTATCTTTTTTTTGCATCATGTGGTTTGAAGATCTCTCTCTCTTTTCCTTCCCAGTACTGAGATGATGGCTGTCTGTGAAGGCACTGGGTTCCATTGTGGTTCTCTGTGGCCAGGAAATAGAAACTAACTCCAGCTAATTTAGCTGGATGGCTATGGGGTGGCTCAGGGAGTCCCAGGAAGAGCTCACCCTGCAACTGGAGCAGAGGGAGCCATCCAGGAGCACTGGGCCTGTGGCTGTGCTGGAGATGGTCCTGTGTTGTAGGCATGGGCTACAAGGAGAACAATTACATACAGAGCACATAATTTATAGTATTGTTTATAATGGTTACCCAAGGTGTCAAATGCAAAGAAAGTGCAGGAAATCTGTCTACAACACTAAAGACCTGGAAAATCCAGCCGAGGGCCTGGATCCCATGGCAATAACCTGCATGAGTTCAGCTGAAGACCTAGAGTCCATGACAATGATTTGCAAGTCTATTTCATGGATTTGCACTGGGAAGGCCCAAAGGTCAGTGGTGGAAGCTAGAAAGTCTATGCCAGTGGAGTGAAGGATTTGTGCCAGTAGGTTGAGGGTTCTGCACTGGAGTCAAGAAACAATGCTCAAAATAAGGACCAGGGCTCCCCTGAAAAGTACCACAGCCATCCTCAGCTACAAGGAGGTCCCGAGCTCCTCCAATGATGAGAACAGCTGAGTACACATCAGGAGGCCAGCATGACAAACTTCTCCTGGGGATTAAACAGCACACATCTTCCCCTCTGGAGCCAGGAAGCAATGCTCAAAGTAAGGGTCAAAGTGAACTACAGCCATCCACAGTGACAAGGTCCCAAGCTCCTCTGATGATAACAGCCAAATTCCTATCAGGGGAGCCAGCAGGACAAGCTCCTCCAGGAGAACCAATGGCTCCAAACAACAACAACACTTAAGAGAACCCACAATACTACTCCTCTTCTCCAGGTCTCCTTTATATGCTGCAGCAGTCCTCAGGTGGGCCATCCACGCTCAGCACCATGCTGATTCAGTTCAGCTGGTGTTTTAAGTTGACCACCAGTTACCAGTCCACTACACCCAGCCATACCATGTGCCACTTATCTCCCAGGCCCAGCATATGAGCTCTATGCTCTGTCGCCATTGAGCCTGAGACCTGGACCCAACTTTATCTCACCTCTCTATGCCCAGTGTCTACCTTCCTTTAGAGTGGGTTGTGAGGGTCTCTGCCACAGACAATGTACTCTGTGTGTTGCAGAGTTCTATGCCATTGAGAGAGGCGGAACTGTTGGACGCGTGCATTCATTTCCTATAGCAGCTGTAACAAATCAGCAGCAATGGCATGGCTTAAATGGCACACATTTATTCTCTTACCCCTTTGGACTCTGAGGACACCCTATGGGATGCTCTTGGGCCTCCCATCAAGCATGTAAACCATGAACCCCCGAACCCCTACTGTTGGGAGCCTCTGAAATGTGGAGGTGGTTTGACACCAACGTAAGATCACCACAGAATGTGGCTTCTTGTGGGTGACTGTGGTGGCCACCGGCTTCGCGTTTGCTTTCTCCACCTGCACCCAGGAGCCAATGCTGACCAGCCCTCCATGGATGGGGTAGGAGTGCTCGGATTTGGACCTTCAAATTTACCGGTGTGTTATATACCTAGGCTGGAACAGAGAGGGCAGAAAAGACACCCACCCTATGTCTGGGGCCTTTGGGAAAAAATGCAATTGCACAGAGGTATAATTTACATTCAATACATTGTATACCTTTTAAGTGTTCAGCTTGATGACTTCTTAAAAATCAGCTTTATGGAAGTGTAAATTACATACAATCTCATTCACTGGCTTAAGGGTATGATTCACAGTTGATAAATGGGTGGCCACCACTTTTACCAAGATAGCAAATGCTTCCAGAAAGTTCTGTCCTTGTTCATTGCACTCAGTCAGCTGCCCCACCTATGGGAGACCACCTGTCTGCTTCCTGTGGCTGTGGTGTGGAGATGCCTGCTGCAGGAGGCCATGCCAAGGGAATTCCGCACATCAGTTGGTCTCCTCCTCCTCCTCCTCCTGGTCAGGGAAGCAGGGACACCGCAGGAGCCTGTGTGTATCCCAACTTTGTTCTTTTTATTGCAAATATACACTCAATGTCGCTCCACTTGGCCATTGGCAAGTAGTGGGTCCATTCCCAGTTCCTGCTGCTATGAACATTTGTGTGTGAGCCCTTTGTGCGCAGAAGTTATCTCTCTTGGGAAGATACAGGAATGGGTTTTTAGTAAAGCTAACTTCATAAGCAATGGTCAAATTATTTTTTGGGGCTGCACAATTTCTCCGGGATCCCGTCCCCCAGTACTGTGTGAAGATTGCATGCGCTGCTCCTCATTGGCACTTAGTACTACCCAACATTAATGTGAACCTCTTTTCTATCTGTGCAGTGCTTTCTCACTGTGGTTTTAGGTTGTGTTTCCAAATGTGGTCATCAGTTGTGATTGTCAACTTGACCGGCCTAAGAAATGCCCCTAAAACTGAGAGTGATTAGGTGTATTCCCATAATCCCAGCACTCTGGGAGCCTGAGGTAGGAGGATCACAAGTTTGACCCCAGCCTGGACAATTTAGCAATTTAGAGACCATGTCTCAAAAAACTGCAGGTTGGGGATGTAGCTCAGTGCAAAGGGACCTGGATTCAATCCCCAGCATGAAAAAGAAAGAAAGGCCGGGGGGCAGGGAGGAAGAAAGCAAGCCAGGCTCCCTAGATTAGTGCAGCACATTTCCGGGTGTGTCTGTGGAGTGGTTCCAGAGATGACTGGCACACAGGCCAGTACACTGAGGGCAGACTGGCCCTGGTTATACACAGGTGACACCATTCATACGGCAGTCTAAGGGGAAGAAGGTGGGGAGGTCAGCCTGAATTTGGAAAGCTCAGTTTGCTTGAACAGGTGCATCTTCTGCTGTTGCCATTTCTGTGGTCATGAGACTCACATCAGTGACTCTACAGACAGCTTCCGGTCTCCAGTCCCCTTGCTCTCTCTTGTTCTGTGGCTTCCAGCTTCTTGGACTGAGCAGCTACTGGGTGCAGGATGCAGTTGATGATGGCAGACGCTGCCGCCTCTGATTCAGGGAGCCTAGCTAAGAAGTCCTCTTGTATAATTGCATGATGTATATTTTTGTATTGATTTTGTTTCTCGAAGAACCCTAGCCAGGATACTTTGCTTACTAATGACCCATCATCCTGTGCCTGTTGGCCAGTTAGACATCTTTCCGTGGTGTGCGTGTTCGGACTCTTCACCCATGCTTTTGTTGGGTTGTCTTCATGATGGAGCTGCATGCCACCAAGGAGAAACCACGATAGATGGTCACTCCAGCCTCAGGGAGAAGACCAATTTTAAGGGATATATAGGCCGGAAGTAGGGAGGAGAGGTGGGTCTAAGAGGTGGGCCTATGAGGTGGGTCTGATTTATTCTGGAGGCCCCTGAGAGGATGATACTGGGGTTGGGAGCTGTTCTGGGGCTGAATGGCGGCTATCCCAGCCCATGGGCTGAAGCCCTCAGCCCAGTGGCCAAGACTGTGGCCTCGTTCAGAGACAGGTCTTACGAAGGTCATCAGGTTAAAGTGAGTTCATGCCATGGGTCTTCATTCAACAGGAGACTTCAGGATCCAGGGACAGGACTGCGCTGAGGGAACATGATGTGTGGTGGATTGACAACTGGTGGTCAACTTATAACACCCAACTGAACTGAATCACCCGAAGAATGCTGCCAACAGCATGAAAAGGAGAACTGGAGAGGAGGAGGTGGTGCTGTTGGTTCTCCTGGAGGAGCTTGTTGTGCCAGCTTTCCTGATGTGAACTCAGCTGTTCTCATCGTCAGAGGAGCTCAGGACCTCATCATTGCTGAAAATCTCTGCGGTACTTTCTGGGGGAGCTCTAGTCCTTACTTTGAGCATGGCTTCCTGGCTCTAGTGCAGATCCCTCAGCCTGATGGCACAGGTTCTTCATCCTGCTGGTGCAGACCTTCTAACTTCCACCACCGACCTTTGGGCCTTCCCAAAGTGCAGATCTCTGAAACAGACTTGTGTGAGTCATTGTCGTGGGCTCTAGCGCTCCAGTTGGACTCATAGGGGGCATTATCATGGGCTCTAGGTCTTCAGCTGGACTCATGCAGGACGTTGCCATTGGATCCAGGTCCTCAGTTGGATTCTTTGGGTCTTTAGTGTTTGCACAGATATTCTATGACCTGCACAGCTTTTGGTTTCCAGGTGAAAGACCATGAGAAGATGAGAAAAATAAAGAAGAGACAAAAGCTGGAGTCGGGTGGAGACTGAGAGGAGGAAAGGAACTGCCCCTCACTGTAGGGCTGTTTATTTACACATTTAGCAACTTATTGTCACATGACACCCTGTTGCCTAATAATTCGCATGCATGGCAAACCAAGGGTCTGATTTGGGGGGCCCAGAGTCACTGTTTTTGTGACTTGCTCCGAGTGGTTTTTGTTCTCAGGCCTGCCTGGCCGGCTCTCACACGTGTGGTCAATTTTCAGTTTTAACGGCTCCCTACACAGATCTTCTGCACTCTTTTGTATTTGTCTCTTTGAGTGACCACTATAAAATAATACTATGAATTACATGTCTTGCGTTAAATTGTTTCCCTTGCAAACCCTGACTACAACACGAAGTGAGAACACAAGGACACATGAACATCGGGGTCTCAGAAGAAACCAACCTGGTAACACCTGATCCTGCACTTCCAGCCTCCAGAGCTGGGAGACAGGAAGCATCAGTGGTGCGACTGGCCCATCAGTGGTGCTTTGGCATGGCAGCCAGACCAGGTGATAGAAGACCTCGAGGACAGAGGGACAAGAAGGGGCACATGTATACCTGGTAGGTGACCTGCATGAGCAGTGCCCTCTTCCCACAGGGGTCAGCCATGCACAGAGGACCCAATGGGACGTGAGGCTGATTATGGGCCAGCACTGCACACCAGTGGGTTCTTCTTGCATTCTGGGGCATAGCAAGGAATAGGACTCTCTCTTGTTATGGTGGGTCAGCCCCGCAAACACAGTGTGCTGGTGCTTAATGAGAGGGAATATTTCTCTCTCGGAGGACAGACAAGCTGTCCCCACCATGGAATTTCAATTGCTTGCACCAACAGCATAGTCTGTGATCTGTCCCTCAGCCACCTTTCATCTATTTACTGACTTGTCAACGTGGAGAAGCCGTGAGAGTCCTTGGTGTGGAGAGGGGTTTTGAAGGGATGACTTGCTAGCTCTTGGGACTCTTCCAGATCTGCTCCCTCTGTAGGGTGCACCCATGACCTTTGATGGGTCCCCAGCTTCTACCCCCTACTAAGGACCTGGAATCAAGCTCTGGGCCATTTGCTACTGTGTCCACACCTCACAGAAGTCCTGTGCTCTGGGGTCACTCCTGTCCCTGGGTAAGGAAAGTGAAGTTCTGGAAGATCGTGTACCCTGACCAGGTCCACCGGGCTGCTCCTTTGAGCCCACTCCAATGCTTCCAATGCCAGCAGTTACAAGGCTTTTCCTAGTGCAGCCCTGTTTCTACAAGGAGAAAGGAAAGAGGCGTGGCCTTGACCAGACACCAGCCATGCCGCAGCCAGTTCAGCCCTCATACCCGGGACACTGAGGCTCCTGCTCTAGGCCTTGGGTCTTTGGGGACCTCCATTCAGGGTGCCTTCTTGGAAACTGCCTAACTGCTGCTCCTATAGTCTGATTGTTAGGGCCCTCAGGTGGCCGAAAAAGCTGCATGCCCAGAACCTAACCCAGTGACCATACTTCCTGTTGTTCCCCTTCTTCCTCCCTCCCTGGCCAAATCTTTTCACATATGAGGTACCGTGGGTTCCCCCAAAGATGCCCATGTCCCAATTCCCAAAGCCTACAAATAGGACCTTACTTGAGAAAAGGATCTTCCCAAATGTGATTAATTTAAGAATTTTGAAATGAGATCACCTTGTATTAACCAGGTGGGTCCTAAATCCAATGGCAAGCGTCCTTAGAGGAGGAAGTTAAGGGGGATTGTACCCAGCAAGGGAGGTCATTGACCACAGAAGCAGCACCAAAGGGTGTCTGGATCCCCCAAAAGCCAAACTTCTGGACAGAGCATTGTCCTGCAGGCACCCTGGTCTTAGACTTCTGCCTTTGGGACTGTAAGGAACAAATACCTGCTGGCTTGAGTGGCTCAGTGTGTGGTCATTTGCTGCAGCAGCTCTAGGGGGTGGTGTTAACCAGATGCTGTGATGGTCCTCGGGTTCCACCTCGGCTCAGGTGCAGGACATAACCCGTTGACTGGTGGCTGCCTCAACAGCTGTGGCGTTTCTCCTGAGGCATCCTGTAGGTCTGGGCCAGAATAATCCCAGCTTTGGTGACTCAAATTATCATCCTGTGAAATGTCATCCCCCAGGGTCATAGCAAATCCCTCCCTGCCCCCGGGTTGGGGACAGCCCAGTGCTGGCCCTTTGGCATTCATTCTATCATCGAATGTACAGCTCACACCACGCTGTCTGCAGGAGAGACCTCTGTCAGCTCATTTTACAGATGAGGCTACAGGGCACAGAGTGGAAGCCTCCAGGTCAGGCTCTAGATCACCGTAATGTGTCCCATTCATAGTCACCACATCCCACAGGTGGCCCACATCGGGGTACCCATGTCCTGCAGCCTGCACTAATCTAAAGCTTCACTGGCCACCTGCTCTGGGAAGGACCCCAGAGCAGATCTCAAGAGGACTCCTGTGAAGGGGACTATTTAGGAAGTGACCCGCCACAGACCAGGGAGGTGGCAGGCCAGTAGGACAGGGAATTAGGGAACCAGAAAGGGGCCATTTTAAGCAGGGTAACTGGCCTCTGCCATACAAGGAGCTGGAAGGCACGTGGACCAGTCGAGAGGGGGAAGCTGGTCCCCATACGGCCCCCACACCCTCCATCACTGCCTGGGCTTTTCCACCATGTCAGCTACTAGGGGCCAAGAGTTTGTGTCTGCTTCCCTCAGTTCCCATGATGATGATGTAAGGAGACCTTGGGGTGATTATATCATGAAAGTGGAGCCTTCCTGCATGAGATTTGTGCTCTTATAAGAGGGGCCCCAGAAAGTTCTCTTTTTCTCTCCTCTTCTCTTCTCTCTCTCCCCCCTTCTTCCCCCCATCTCTCTCTCTTTCTTTCTCAGACACAGGAAGGAGGTGGCTGTCATAGATGAGGGGAGAATCTCCTCAGATCTGGCCCAAACTTTCTGCCCTCCGGTGACATGAGCAGCACATTCCATTGCTGCTATGCTCCAGTCTAATGTCCTGCGATGCCACAGCCTGAGCTGACTGTGACAGGGTGCCTGGTGCCAGCAACCCTGAGCAGTCCTCCGACAGGAGACCAGGAGTAGCTGCTGTGCACTGAAGGCCAGAGCTCAGACATGCTGGGGTCAGAACACTCCCTGTGAGGATTCACACATCACACAGCTTCTCACTGTCTGCAGCACCCTGGGAGAGGGGCTACTCCTGAGGCTGGGCAGTGTCAGGCAGGCCACCCAGGGATCCACGAAGGACAGGGCCAGCTCTCAGTGTGCTGGCCACTGAATGGGGAATAGCACCCACTGTCCAGGTAGGCACCCACCAATATCCCAGCCCTCGCTGTCCCGGGAAGGGGGACAAGTGGGACACGGACAATGGCAGCTTCTCTGGGCTCTGTGTCTGGCCTGAAGCCAAGTGTCCTGCTTGCCCTGTCTCCGTGGCTCAGAAGTCAGGACTTGGGGCCTCTGATCACACAGGCTGGGACTCGCAGGGCCCTGCCCCTCAGGAGGGGACCAGGCAGGGGCAGATGGGCTGAGGCTGCAGGAAGGCCCAGGAAGCCGAGGCCCATCCAAGGACCCCAGGAATGCAGGCCCCACTGCCGGCAGTGGCCTCTCGCCAATGTCGCTGCTCAGCGCAAGCCTGTGATCTGCTTCCAGCCCAGGAAGGCGCAAACAGCAATTTCCGGCTCCCTGAGGGGCCTCCTCACCCCAAGCTGCTCAACCAAAGCAGCGGCCAAGCAGCACGGTTCCTGCATAGGGGCCCAGTGTGC
This sequence comes from Dasyprocta punctata, assembly GCA_004363535.1. Classification (NCBI taxonomy): domain Eukaryota; kingdom Metazoa; phylum Chordata; class Mammalia; order Rodentia; family Dasyproctidae; genus Dasyprocta; species Dasyprocta punctata. Next base: position 97,399 of record RJWM01001849.1, on the reverse strand, counting down.
TCCCAGGCCTAGGGGAGGTGGAGCAGCAGGCGGCTCGTTCATTCCTTCATTCCCTTGGTTCTCTGCACCGCATCAGCAAACACTCAGAGCCCCAGCCAGGTCCTCACTGGAACCCAGATCAGCGTGGTGCCCACCAGGGAGGCCGAGGGAGATCAGTCGAGCCACCGCGGCTCGTGCCAAAACTGTATATCCAGGACAACGTCTCCCAAGGATCTTCTGGCCTATGGGGGGAGAGGGGTCTCAAAATGCTTTTTGGTGGAAGAGTAAGTTGAAAAGGGGTAAAAGAGCATTGCTGAAGAAGGATCAGAAAGTTTCAGAAAGAGGTGGGTTTTGGGGTGGAATCATTCACCTCTCTTCATATGTTGCATGGAGAGACCCCAGGCCTACCATAGGCCCTTATTTGGACACACAGTCTGCACAGAGGGCACCAGCATAAAATGAGGCCATTGGAGTGGGCCCAGATCCAATCTGACTGTGTCCTTATAAGAGGAGGAGCTCAGATCACGGACACACACAGAGGATCATGGAGGACACAGGGTCACGATGCCATCTGTGAACGGGAGAGAGACCGGCGGGTGACGCCTGGATCTCAGACTTCCAGCCTCCAGGATGCAGGACTCTGACTGCCACTGATGCTCCTGGCTGTGGAGCTTTGCAGGGGTGTCCCTAACTGGTGACTACTGCGGGGCTCCAAGTATTAACGTGAGCAGGGGCTGGCGTGCAGGACAGGACGTTCCCAGGGGTTGAAGGCAGTCAGTGAGGGAGGGGCCCAACTTCCAGACCAGGAGTGATCAAAGGATTCATGGTGCGTGGGGGGCAACAGAAAGAGCTGGGAGGGCAGGAGTCATGTGATTAGGTAAGCATTTACAATTTTGATTTACCTTTTTTTGTTAAAATACAACTTATAGGCAATTTAAGTATACGGCTCAGTGGATTTGTGATTTGATTTCAGTGAGGTGTTAGGGAAACAAAAGAGACCTGCGACCCAGTTAAGGTCATAAACACATCCGTGACCCCCACTGCAATGTCCTTGCTCTCCATCACCCGCCCCTCTCTCCAACCTTGTCACCAGGAAACCCCTGCTCTGCTTTTTCACAGTAGATTAGTTTGCACTTCCCATAATTTGGTATAAATAGAATCCAACATATGTTCTGTTGTTTTTGGCTGGCTTCTTGCACATAGCATAATTATTTTGCGATTCATTCACAGTGTGGCGTGCAACAGCTTCATTCCTTTTTACTGTCTAGTAGTGGTCCATGGTTCTCATTCAGGTGCATCCCAGTTTTTGTGTCATTCACTGACTGGCATTAGGGCTGGTTCCAGCCTGGGGACATTGCAAATGAAGCTGCTAGAAACATTTATGCACGTGGCTTTGTGTGGACAGAGTTCCATTTCCCCGCAGTGACATCTTGGAAGTGCAAGTATTGGGCAGCATGACAGGCGTGTGTTCCACTTTTGACAGGACTGCCAACATTCTCCAGAGTGGTTGTGCATTTTAACTCCTTTCTAGAATGCGTGTGAGTTATAGCTGCTTTCTATTCATGCCAAGTTCAGGGAGGTGTCATCTGTCTAGCCATTGTCCTCCTAAAGGGTGAGGACGGGGACCTCCCTGTAGCTTCCGCGCACATTCAATAATGGCTGCTGCTGATGACAACTTTCTCGCGTATGTCGGCTCTGGTTGACAAGTTCTGCAGATCTTTTGCTCATCTTATGGGCCAGTCTTTGCTCATTGAGTATTTGCTTCTGTGTTCTGGATATGAGTCCTTGATCTGATATGGTTCAATTATTTCCACTCAAGCCTTTACCTCCTTCCTTTCTTCTTGATGTCTTTCACAGAACACAAGTCTTTAATTTTAGTGAGATCAATGAATCAATTTTTTGGCTTTAGTGATTTTTGCTTTGTGTGTGTGTGTGTGTGTGTGTGTGTGTGTGCGTGTGCGCGTGTATGAGAAAAATGAAGTAATCCTTAGAACAGGAGAATCAACTGAATGATCACAGGAGGTCACAGAAAAACTTGGCCTCCCCTGAGGTCACAAATACTTTCTTCTCTGTTTTCAACCAGAAGTCTTTTAGTCTCAAGCCAGAGCAATTTGATGCTCATTGTGTCCTCCATTTTGGAAATTTAGTTAATCCAAACCATTTTTGGAAAAGGTTTGGTTTTTCCTGCCAATGAATTGCCAGAGTACCTTTGTCAAAAATCAATGGGCCAGATGTGTGGGGTCTAGTTCTGGACTCTGTTTGTCCCACTGATCTGTATGTCTGTCCTCACACCAGCACCAAGCTGTCTCACTTCCTATAGCTTCCCCAGGAAGTCCTGAAATCAGGTTAAGTCCCTCAACTTTGTTCCTCTTTCCTAAAAAAATTTTGCATAGTTTTTGGTCTTCCCGTTTCAGTGTAAATTAGATAATCAACGTGTTTGTGTTTATTGTAATTGCGTCGAGTCTATAAATTTGAGGGCAATGTCTGTTTTCATTTCATTTTGACTTCTAATCTATGAATACGATACAGTTTATCACTTATTTAACTCTTAAATCCCTCTCAGAAGTGTTCTATAGTTTTCAGTATTGCCTCCTGTTTGTCTCGTGTTAGATTATTCCTAAGTATTTGATGTGTGTTTTCTTTTGGTGCTACTCTAAATGAAATAGTTCATTTTTTTTTTCATTTTCCAACTGTTTACTGTTCTTTGTATAAGAATATAATTGATTTTGGATGATTAACTTCACATCCTGTGACCTTGCTGGGATCATTCAGTTTTAAGGCTTCCTGGAAATTTCTACTTTAATAATCATACCAGCTGTAAAGGAGAACGGTTTTACTTCTTGCTCTTCAGTTTTTATTTCTTATACAGGATAGCTTTCTTTTCCTTCCTTCCCTCCTTCTTTCTTTCTTTCCTTCCTTCCCTCCCTCCCTTTCCTTTTCTTCCTCCTCTAACTCCTCCTCCTCGTCTTCCTGTTTCTCTCCCTCTTTTCTTTTCTTCTCTTAGGTCTCCTTGCTCTGGCAATGCTCATCAGAACGATGCTGTCTAGGTGTGAGCACCTTTACCTTTTCTGAGATCCTAAGGGGGAAAGGCTTAATCAGCATCATAATTTTCATTTTGTCCAGAGTATGCAGGTGTGGTTGGGCGGGATGAGCAGAAGTAGCTAGAAGGGGCTCGCACAGGGTGGGCAGGGGGCTCACACACGTGTGCAGCCACGGGCTGCTGCTGTGTCAGTCTGGGTTCTCCAGAGAAACGGAACCTATAGGTGATACTGATGTACATATACCAAGGCGCTGGGCGTGGGGCCGCGGTGACCGAGTCCTGTGACCAGTGGTGACTCAGGAGTCCATGACCTGTTGTCTGCAGGCTGGAGGCCCACAGTGTGGCCTGCAGTGTGTCGCCGTCTTGAGTGCCAGAGAGTGATGATGTGGCGTCCAGCCCGGGCCTGAGGCCTGAGGTCCCGGACCTCCGAGGGTGGGAGATCCACCTCTGCTTCCTGCAGTCCAGCCCCAGCCTTGCTCTGTATTTTTGTTCTACTCAGGCCTTGGAAGGATTTCATGGCACCAACCTACAAGGGACAGCCATGGACGCTGCCGTGCCACCATTTCGAACTCCAGTCTGGTCTGTAGCACCCGCACAGCTGCAGCCAGAAGCCAAGCCTGGCCAGTTCCTTGGAGACTCCACGGCCCACCCAGAGGGTCACACAAAGCTGACCACACACCACTGGGATCCAGCCTGGAGCACCTCCTGCCCTCTGGGACACACCCTCCAGGCGCAGCCTGCTCTCAAAGGCAACTGCCACGCCTTATCTACCCATCCGCTATTTCCCCACCCCTGAATGTCAGCTCAGGAGAACCCCGCAGAGGGGACATCCTCTATTTTAAACGTACTGTCTATGAGGTGTGCATGCTGTTGCTGCAGAGACAATGCCTTCGTTTCTAGGCTGGGCGATGCCACTTTGCCTGTTGGTCTCTTTCTCTGCTGGTGATCACCGGCCTATTCCCAGGAAAGGGCACCCGGTATGGCATTTTTGGAGCAGCACAGGACAGAGTGAGGACAAACACATTTTCCTGAGTCACACAGGCCTGACTCAAAGCCCAGGCTCGGCCATGAACAAGCTGTGTGAGTGTGGGCAAGCGACTCACCTCTCTGAGCCGCAGCTTCCTCTTGTGTGAAGTGGGGAGCAGGATGGCAGGACCCACTCAGAGCGCTGTCCGGAGGGCCAGGCAGGGTGAGGACAGAGACCACCCATCATGTTGGGCTGGCATCAATCAATCAGCAGCCGTGTGGGGGCATCACGGGGGGAGGAGAGAGCCGCTGGCCGGCTCCGGAATCTGATCTGCATTCGGGATTTGGTGCCAGTGAGTCAAGGGTCCCTGGACACCCTGCACGGGGCTGAGCAGAGAGGAGACTCCCGTCCATCCTCCTTCCTGGTCCCTGGCATGTAAGGACCAAGAGTTTGGAGACATTGCTATCAAGAGCGTGGCCATTCAGAGGTGGGGACAGTGTCCAAAGACAGGGAAGTGTCCCTGCCATGCAGCAAGGCGAAGTTGGGCCTGGAACCTGGGTGCAGGGGACCTACTTGCCCCACACTGGCCTTAGGCTGCTGACCCTGACCCCTATGAGGCTCAAGATGTCCTCACCCCAGCCATTCCTTGAATGTCATGGGAGGGTGCAGTAGAGGCCACCCTCCTGTATTAGCCTTGGCTGCCTCCTAGGCCCCTTTTGGTTCCTCCCTGGGTTTTTCTCTCTGTATTACTCACCACTAGGGTGTCACAGAGTCCAAAGCTACAGCTTCTCTCCAGGATCTGGTCCACGAGTCTGCAGGGCTCTTGTGCCTGTGCTGGGCCTCTCATGGTTGTGCAGGTTGTACACTGCACAATTCCAGGGAACTTCATTCTTGTTGTGGTCACAGGGCTCCTTGAATTTGTCAGGGCTGAATTCTGTGTGCATCCCTCCAGCTTCCCTTGCCGTCTTATTAGTATAGGAGTTACCCGATGTGCTGGGGACCCGAGGGTGAGTCTGACAGGCATTGGACAGGTGCCCAGAGCCTGGGGGCACTCTGTGGAGTTCTGGCTTCCCTGGGCACAGGAGGCTGACTGAGTGGTGGTATGACTGGGGGGACTGACCTAGCTGAAAGCCCCACAGGTTATAGTAGATGAAGGTCAGTTGGGGTCTGTGAAGGGGAGGTAGCCCTGGCATCACTGGGCCTGGGTTCAAATCATCCTACATGTGCCACGATTTCCCTGCCTGTGGAGTGAGGCTCACAGAGGAGCTTCCCCCTCCCCCCTGCCAGGGTCTCCATGGGTACTGAGTCAGATGGCCCAGGTAAGGTCATACACCGGGTGGCCAGGGTCAGGGCAGGGCCACCAGGAGTGTCCAGGGGCCACATGGGCCTTTGAGAGGTGCCGAAGGCCTTGGGTTCACATACCAACTGCCACCCACACAGGCCGGCGTCCTTTCCAACCATGCAGCAGGACTAAGGTCATTTGGAATGGCAGAGGAGCAAATGACCTGGGGGTGGCCAGGAGCCTGCATTGGGACAGGCCGGGGAGCAGGCGGCATCTGCAGGCCCCTAGGGTCCCTGGGCTGCTCCAGCTCAGGCGCGGCCTCTGCCACGCAGGGAGAGAGCTGAGGGCTGTGTGATGTGTCCCATCACTCCGGTCCTGGGGACACTTGGGACCAGGGCAGTGGCCCAGGCCCCAGTGAGGAGGTGCAGCGAAGTCCGCAGCATGAGGGGAGGGACAGGGACCTTTCTGCCTCTCTCCTTCCCTGCCGCCCTCCAGGTGCCTCCCAGCCTGCCTTGTGTCCAGTGGGTCTCGCTGTGGGCCAGGTGAGAACCGCGGGACCCCAAGAAGGGGGATTCCCACCCACACCCTGCCTGGCCCAGTCCTGCTGAGTGGGGATTGCTGGAGCCAGACCAGCACTGGGCTGACCTGACACTCGCCAGTCTCGCCAGCCTGAACCTAAAGGTGTGGACTGGGTGACCACATTAGCCAGCGGTCCCAGTCAGGGTGCCCGTGCCCTCTCTCCTCTGGCATCACTCACGGTACTGAGAGGAGACCAAGCAGGTGTCCACAGTGACGAGTGGACTACGGGTGGGTCCGTCCTGGAGAGTGTCATGCAGCTCTAGAGAGGGGCATGTGGGGACACATGCAGAGGACTGGGTGGTCTCTGAGCATGACGCAGGTGACAAAGCCAGCCACCAGGGCATACCCCAGAGTTCCATTTACTGAGACACCTGATGGGCGAGGGCACAGGAGGCAGGCCGGAGGCTGTGGGGTGCGGGGGAGCGATGGCCAGGAGGTGTGGCTGTTTTGGAGAGGACAAGACACTGACTTCAGGGTGGGCACAGTTCTGAGTTCACTGAAGACCCAGGACCACCCATGGGTGCAGTGTGAGGTGTGTAGGTGACATCTCAGTAAAACTGCCCAGCATCAAGCCACATAACCTGGAAAGTGCCGGCCTAGGAGGGGCCCAACAGGTACACAGGGGTCACCAGACAGATCCCTGGCCTGAGGCCTGCTCCTTAGCCCTAAGGCAATGCCGGTCTCTCCCTGCAGGCCTCCCGTAGCCCCTACCAGGTCCAGTTTGGGGCTCTCGAGCTATGACAGCCACCTATGGCCCAGGCTCGGTCCAAGGTGACCAAATCACCATGCCTTGGTAGCCTGTGGTGACCCACGCTGCTGGTGGTGAGACCCCTTCACATGCATCAGCCCAAGGGAGACAGGGGAGGCTGTTGATGGGAAACGGGAGCCGGCAGCTTCAAGCTCTGGGCAACTCCCTGCCAGTTAGTCATTCAGTCAGCTGGTTAGTTAGTTATGCAGCTGTGCAGCAAAGAGATCAGAAAATACAGTGGCGCAGTCTCTAAACCACCCTCTCATAGGAAAGGCCAAATAGGTAGCCCAGGCTGTCACAGCTCCAGCTCCCATCCAGCTCCAGCCGCAGTGTCTTTTCTGCCATGATGTGTTGCACTGGATTCTGGGAAATGGGTTCTTCAGTCATGTGCCTGGCTGAACATCTACTGGGTAGTGGAGTGGGGGAAGGAGAAAGGGAAGGAAAAGGGAAGGGAGGTGAGAAGTAAGGAGTGAGGGAGGGAAGAAGAGGAGGAAGGGGAGGGAGTCATGGAAGGAAGGGAAGAGGAGAGGAAGGAAGGAGAGAAAGAGGAGACCAGGCCAACGGCGGCAGCAGCAGCGGGCACTGTGAACCTCAGTTTCCTCATTTGCAAAGAAAGGAAATAGCTTCTCGGGCCACTGGGAAGGTTAGTGAGGGTCACAGACACACCCCAGGGTGCCTCGGGCTGCGGGGAGGCTGGAGCTGGGGTCTGCCCAGGAGCAGGCTGGTAGCTGGGTCCAGACTCTTGCGGGAGGCCTGACCCCGCCAGGAGAGGCTCTCCTGGAGGCCAGGCCGGCTGGAATGTGACTCAGCACACGGAGGGCCGCAGAGTTTCCCTGCGCTCGGGGCCTGGCCCGCTGGCTGGCGGACGCTCGATACATTCTGTTGTGAAAGAAAACAAACTCTTTTGAAACTGCTGCCGGGAGCACAGACTTCGAGTCTCGCCCCCTCATTCCCCTCCCTTGGAGCTGGTGGGTGTCTGCATATTGGGGAATCTTCAGAGCGAGGCCGCGTGTGGGCCAGACGCCCCGTCCCTGTCCCTGCCCTCGGAGGCGGCAGAGCAGGACCCGGTCCCTGCGGTGTGGCAACAACAAATGTGGAGACAGACTGGGTTTATCCTAAGGGCAATAGGGAGCCTCCGAGGGGTCGAGAGGAAGAGTGGCTGGGTCAGACAAACATTTCAGGAAGTTCGGACAGTGGAGCTCCCGCTAGAAGGAAGCGGCAGTTGATAGGAGTTGAACTGGTGGCGAGAAGAGAGTTACAGATGTTAAGTGACCTTTTAAAACAAGAATCCATGAATTTTCAGCTCCCAAAGGGGCCCGAGGGTCATGCCCACAGCGTCTCAGACCCAGCTCAACCTCAGGTCTTCATGGTAGGAATCAGGATCCCCTCACTGAGAGGTTCAGGGCCCTGGAAGGGCAAGGGCCCAAAGAGAGGCCCTGTCGTGCCTCGGCTGGACAGGAATGGGACCGACACAGTCTCCCGGGTCTCTGGTCCTGTGGGGACCTAGGGGGTAGGTGGGGCGGGCCCAGCAGCCTGCAGCAGCACTCTCTCTCCTGGTCTCTCCGAGGAGACACTGGCAGCCTTGAAAGACGCAGACTCCATGGGGCTGGGCAAGGGTCACGGGGCAGAGAAACCGAGGTGACCCCTGACTGTGCTCTGGGCCAGGGAGTCAGCCCTGAGCCCTTCCTGCCCTGCGTCTGTCCATCCTCCCTCAAGCATCCAGGAGGTGAGGCTGAGGGGACCACACCACAGAGGGGGCACTGGGGCTCCCAGAAAAGGGGACGCTGTGGAAGGGACACAGCTGGGGGTGTGAGCTGACTGGTGCCCATCAACCTAGCCACAGCCGGTACTGACCGTGAGCCCACATGGCGCCAGCGCAAGATACAGGCGTGTGTGCGTGTGCCCGTGTGCTTAAGCCTGTGTGTGTGTGTGTGTGTGTGTGCACGTGTGTGTGCATGGGTGCATGGTGGTAAGGCTAGCTGACTCCCTCTGCCATCCCTACCCTCCTCCTCGAAGGACTGGGGTGACAGCAGCAGGAGCAGAACCAAGGCCTCCAGTTCTCGTTTAGGGAAGGGAGGGAACTACAAGACAGGCTGATCACCCAGACCTGCCTAGAAGGGCCGGGGAGGGGGGTGCAGGAGAGCTCGGAAGCTGGAGAACGGGGCCTGCTCCTCCCTTGGCTGGCACAAGGTCCGAGGTCCCTGGGGAGGAGACTCGCCTGGAGCGATGTGAGGTCTCCAGCTCAGGGAGGACACTGGCCATCCCCTTCCTAAGTGGGAGGGGGGTAGGGAGAAACATGGAGCGTGGGCCAGCTGGGCTGTCTGGTGAGTTCTCCCTGCCACAGTGCCTTTGCAGATGCCTGTCTCTGGCAAGTAGATTTTACCTCCCCACTAGTAACTCAGCTCTCATTTTAACTCCCCTCCTCTAATCTCCTGGCGAGGTCCCCTCTGATTCACAAGAGATTATCCCAAGAGATAGTGCCAGAGGGCTGAGCCAGACCTTCTGGTTCACCTCCGTGTGCAGTGCCCAGCCTGGCAGGCACCAAAACATCCCCAAGATGAATGTAGAGAGGACTGGATGACAACTGTCAGCCTTGACAATGCAGAGCGGAAGCCTAGCACGTGAGCCTCAGGGGACAGAGAAGGAGAGGCTGGGCGGGGCCAGGGCCTGGCTGGGATCCAGGTCCTAGACTGTGGCTACTGGCTGCCATCTACCAGCTGAGTGGCTATGGGCGTGTGACTCAACTTTCTTGTGCCTCAGTTTCCCCTCTCTAAAATGAGGGTGATACCATGGCCCATAGGATGGTTTCAAGGACTAAATAAGATGAAGTCTTCAGACCAGTGGCTGGCACGTACCAGAACTTGGTTGGATTTCTCTCTTGCTTGCTTTGAAATTAAGGTATTTTTTAAACATCACATAAATGATAGACAAATGTTCAAGATACAAGAGTAAAATAAACTGAAAAAACAATAAAAGGAAACCCAAATCCCCAGAAATCTCAGCAGCCAACAAAACTACTTCTATTAGTCAGGGTTAGGTTCAACTGTGAGTAACAGACCAAATAGCAGTGGTCTAGACAAGAGAGAAACTGGTTTCTATGCCATGTGAAAGTGAAGAAATGTGACAGAGCTGTCACCCTGGAGGTGTAGTTCTCACCTCTTTGTCTAGGATGGCAGCCGGAGCACCGGTCTTCGCATCTGGATTCAGGCAGCAAAGACGCATGCAGAGATGAAGACGGTGAGTGCCATTTGACTTTTAAGGACGTTTTCTGGAAATCACACTAAGTTCTTCCTTCTTCTTTCTCTCTCTCCTTCCCTCCTTCCTTCCTTCCTCCTTATATATCTTGACCACACCTGGCTGCAAGAGAATTGTAGGCAGATAGTACATTCTGGACAGGTGGTCACGTGCCTTTTTCATCCAAAATCAGATCACAGTAAGTTCCTGTGTCCACAAATAGTCACAAGATCATACTCAAAGATTATGATTCATCAGCCGGGTGCGGTGGCGCACGCCTTTAATCCTAGCACTCGGGAGGCTGAGGTAGGAGGAGCATTGTGAGTTCGAGGCCAGCTTGGGCTACAATGTGAGCACGAGGCTGGCCTTAGCTACATAGTGTGACCCTGCCTCAAAAAACTAGGGCGAGGCATTTGGCTCAGTGATTTAAGTGCCTGTCTGGCAGGCGCGAGGTTGCAAGTTCGACCCCCAGTGCTGCAAAAAAACAAAACTAAACAAAAAGATTGTGATTCATCATGTGGCGACTGACGACTCCCATAGACACCCAGAATGCCTCCAGTCCTCCTGCTGGAGATGGGGGGCTTCCGGAGCATACAGGGCTGCACCTGATGTTGGACAGGAGCTGGGGTTGCCCTTCAGGAGGCTCCTTGCTGTCCCCTCCCCCTCCTGTGGCAAGCAGATGTCAGGCTGGGGCTGGCCCATCCTGACTCATCTCTGATGATAGTGGGGTTGCCCCATGCTTGCTCCAAATCTTGGGGTTTCTCCTCTGTCCTACCCATCAGAATGTCCCCAGTTCCCCAAGCCCCACCTGAGACAAAGCCAATCAGAGACCCACCCTCTCCAGGGAGCAGCAGGAGCAAGACTTTCCACAGATGCCCAGGCAGGCAGCTGGTTTCTGATGAAGCAGGAGCAGCAGCCTGGAGCCCTGGCTGAGCAGTGAGACAGGCAGCCTGTGGCGGTCATCCTGGCCCTTCCTCAGGTGGACGGGTTACAGTCACCAAGCTGAGATGCTGCCCCTGGGCGTGCTGGGAAGTGTGTGTCAGCCTGTCTGGGATTCAGCCCAAAACTCCCAGCTTCAGCTGGCAGAAAGAGCCCAGGAGCTAGCAAATAAACAGCTTCCCCCATTTAATCTGACTTCTAACACACAAATATGCCTTCTTTAGTTGGTACCAAATATTACATGGGACAAATGCAGTGTTTTAAGGAAACACCCTACAAACTGTGACATGTTCTTTCTCAGACATGAGTGACATGGCCACAACTCGCTGCAGCCTTTATTCTACTTGGCAACCTTGGCTGGCAGTACCCCAGGGCCCTGGAAGCAGTACATCCAGGGGACAAAATCTGGGTTCAACCCTGGCTGCTTAGGCCTCTGCTGGCTGTGGACTTCGTGACAAGTTACTTAACCTTTCTGTTCCCTAGCTTTCTCCTCCATAAACATGGGACCTGACCAGCACCTCAATCAGGGAGACAGAACGACAAATGAAGAATCAACTTCTGCTTCTGGACGCATAGCGGTACAGGTTAGCTCCATGGCCTTTGTCTATCCACCGTTCAGAATGTTGTCCAAATTATAACAAATGTCCTTGTGGGTGTGTGGCTGAAGGGCGCAGTGAAACCAGGGAAATCCCAGCCAGGCAGAAGCAGAGGAAGAACTGAAACTGGGGGCCTGTGAGGTCTCCCCGCAGCAGCCTGGAGGGCAGCTGATAGCTAGGAAGCAGCCAGAGCTGAGGTTGCAGCTCCCCAGGACTGAGCTGGGGCTATGGACCCTGTATGGCGCTGGGGCCTCAGAACACTCCCCTCCTACTGGCTCATGAAGGAAAGTAGGGTCTGTCTGCTCCAGGATGTACTTTAGCCTGAAACACACGCCTTCACCCCATGCCCTGGAACCCACAACCGACCACAGGGTGAGCCCGAGGACAATCAATCCCTGAACCTCACCTGGCAGACTTCAGGGCCATGTGGGATTTCTGTACACGAAACCCTGGGACAATGAGCTCACAATCAAAAATTACAAAACCAGAGACCTTGATGGTCCAGGAGATGAATGAGCCCAGGTGGATGAATTTAAAGCCCTAAAGGCACTGATATTTCCAGGTAGAGGCTTGAAAGTGATACTTTTTAAATGTTCAAGGAGCTACAAGAAGGAATCAAAAATTTGAGGAAATGACAAAATCACCATGAAAACAAAACAGATCAATTTCAAAATGTACCACGCAGAATTTCTGGAAATGTGAAGTTATATGGGAGCTCGATGTAGGATATCTTTGTTTTGACCAAAATGGTGACAACAATTGGTTTTGTTCACCTATTGTAAACAACCAGAAAACAACAGAATTCTATTCTAGTTCATCACCAGCATGGGTACAGGACAGGTCCCCTCAGGGAAAGGACACACAGAGGGAGAGCTGTGGGCATCCTGGTTTCTTCTGTCCCAAAATCTTGGAGAGGAGGAGGTGGAAGGGGAAATGGGAACTAAGCACGGTGGTCTTGCTGAGCAGAGGTGACAGAATCCAGGCATCAGGGAGGCCTGGATCTATGTGATTAAAGTCATCTGGTAGGCACAAAAGATCCCACAGGAACTGAGCATGACGGTGGAAGGCGGAAGACAGAAACCACACAAATAAACCCTATGTGCAGACACACCCTTGTCCACGAGAAAGGTGACATGAAGCTATGCTGGATATTACACAATCACAATGAAAGTGTTAGAATTTGCCACTGACATTGATGGATGAATGGATTTTTAAAATATCATATATCCACTCACACAATGGAATATCATTCAGCCTTAGGAAAGAGGGAATTCCTGCTATATGTGGCAAGAAGGGTGCACCCAGGTGGCATCGTGAGGAGACAGCTAAGCCAGGTGCAGCGCACACACGGCATGGGCGATGTACTGGAGTTTCTAATGCTGTCAAACTCATAGAGGAAGAAAGCGGTGGTTGGTGGAGGCTGGGATGGGTCTGGGAGTGGGAGCTGAGATTCAACCTCCAGGTGTGGATCTCATTATTCACGATGAATGAATTCTAGACATCTCCAGTGGACACTGTGCTGTGGATAACAATCCTGACTCATACCGTATACCTCGAGATCTATTATGGAAGTGGACTGCATGTTAAATGTTCTTAGCACAATGACTGGAATAGAATTTGCCACTTATAGAAGTATCAATCTGTAGAAATTGGAAAGAATCTAGAGAACATGGGAATTAAGTCGAAACAAACATGGGCAGCAAAAAGCAGTATTATAATAAAATATGTAATTAGAAAGATATGGAAACAATAGTGGATTAAAAAAACAGAATAAGTGGAATCCATCAGAGTTTTGCATTTCAAGGTCCCTATATTCTTCAGTAGCAGAATGGAGGTGGTTATTTTACATTTAAATTAAATATGTATGTTAAAAATAGTAAATTAATCCCCGAAGATGAGAAGTATGTTATACAATTTCCAAGCATACAAGGAGTAAAAAAGGAATAAATAAAATTTAATAAATCCAATATAACGGAAAAGAAAAAATTATCCAAGGAAATATATCAAAAATAGGAAGCTCAAAATGATAAAGGTAGAAATCATCTCTACCATACTATTGATTACAATAAAAATAAATTTCCTGAAATCACAAAGATAAAGCTTAAAAGAACTGGTTACAAACAAACTACCTAAGTGTTGTTTACAAAAGACGTATCTACTACATATGGACATGGTGGCAGAGTTAAAGGACAGAAAATATGTATCCAGGAAAAATCAACCGAAGAGAGTCTAATGTAGTTGTGTTAATGTCTGTTACGGTCTGTGTCTAGATGTCCCCCCAAAGCCTCATGCAGTCATAGGGTTTCTTCAGAGGTGGCTGAATCTAGAGTGTGTCATTCATGTGTAGCTCAGTGCTGGGATTAAGGGTACCAGGATAACAGGTGGGAGACTGCTGGATCTGTCCACTGATTGGGTTGACACCATCCTACTCCTGGTAGACTGGATTCAATATAAGGGACAGAAAGAGGTTTGGTTTGCTCTCTCTTGTTGCTTTTGCTGTCTTCTGTCACCATGAACTGTTGCCCCTCTGCCATGTACCACCCTGCCTTGGAGCTGGCTGACTGTGAATTGAAACCTGTACAAACTGTGAGCTAAATAAACTTCTCCCGACTTTAACTTTGGGTGTGGGGGTATTTCGTCTCAGCAACAAGAGAAAAGTAACCAAGACAATGTCAAACTGAATTACTCCTATGCAACGATTTTAGACTTGTTTGCATTTCATAGCCTTTAAAAAATGCAAAAATGATGTAATTACGAAGCAAAAATGATGTAATTACAAAGAGGATCAGACAAATTCATTATAGTAGAGTCATATTCAAATGGTCTGATTTTAATGTTTTGATAACATTAAGTAAAAGTTACAGGAGGCTGTTGTTTTGAACTAAGCTTACTTGTGCCACAATAAAAATGGAGTTGCTCTTGTTAAAGTTCCTTGTTACCTGGTCAGGGATAAAGCTCAGTGGCACAGTAACTGCCTGGCAAAGCACAAGTTCGTGAGTTCGATTCCCGGTACCAAAAAAAAAAAAAAAAAAAAGTTCCTTGTCACCAGGCTGTTTATTTGGCTTTCTGAGAAAGCAGGATTGGAGAAAGAACAGGCAAATTTCCTGACAGGTCAGTTTCTATTGGCAATAATGAAGTCCTCTCTGCCTTAACCCTTACATACAAAGCTCACCTCAGGAAACCTGGTGTTAACCAGTAAGTTATAGTCATTGTTCCCTCTAATAAGGAAAGACATGAACTGGTCAGTATGCTCCTTGTATTTTGTTTCTGCCTGCCTTCCTTCCTACCTTCCCTCCCTTCCTCCTTTTTCTCTTTCTGTCTCTGTCTCTGTCTTTCTCTTTCCTTTTCTTTCACAATACTAGAGATTGAGACCAGGGCCTTCTCACTGAACTACATCCCCAGGTTTAAAAAAAATTTTTTTTTCAGATAAGGTCTTGCTAAATTGCCCAGGCTAAGCCTGAACTTCCAATTCTCCTGCTTCAGCCTCCCAGAGCAGTGAGAATACAGGTATGTGCCACCATGCCCAACTTATTTCTGTTTTCTTCAGCCATTTTCTGTCTATAAAATCAATTCATTTTTCTTGACTCATTAACCCTGATGATACCTTATGTATTGACCAGTTCCAAAACTGAAAATGAAACTGATTAAGATCGTTAAACTAAGTTGTTGTAATTTTGTTCATTGACCATAGTGCAAGCAAACAAACAAAAAAGAATATAATTTGGAGTATCAGAACATAAAACAATGTTTAAGATTACTAAAATACTACCAAAATACTTTATTCAAACCCGAGTTGTGTCACTTAATGGTTATTTGAGCTCAAGAAAAAATCACATAACTTCTCTGTGCGTCAGTATCCTTATCTCCAAAATTCTGGTGATAACTGTGTTGTCCTCCCAGTGGGGCTCTGAGGATTCAATGACTCAGTCTTTATAAACCACTCCTACCAAAGTCTGGTCCATTGTTAGCACTAAGTGGTTGTTAAATAAAATGAACCACCCTGGGCTTATGTACATAACATATCCTGCCCCTGAAAACCAAAGAATAGCATTCTTGTGTTTAAAGGTATATGCGATGTCCAGAGAAATTAGCAAGGTCACAGAGCAAGTCCAGCAACTTTCAGTGGATGGAATAATATAGAACACATTATCTGACCCCAGTGAAATGAAGTTAGAAATCAATCATAAACTGATAACTCACAGAACTGACACATTCGCAAATTTTGGAGCACATTTCTAAATGAGAAGAGAAGTGATGATTTTGGACATTATATGAGGTTAATAACTGAAAGATGATGAAACCTTATATACCAGCAATTTGTGGGGTGTCTTGAAAGTTATATTTAAAGCAAAATTAAAGTCTAAAATGCCTATATTAGAAAAAAAGATATGCTAACCTTTTACAAAGCTAAGTGACTAATGCCAACAAATTGGAAAAAAAAAGTTAAAACCCTATGAAAATAAAAAGGAAATAACAATAATCAGAGAAGACCTTAATAAAGAAGGAGGAAAGAGAAATCACCAGAGAGGAACAATAAGGCCAATAACTGGTTTCATTTGTTTGTTTTTATTTTTGTTTTATTTTACTGATTAACTTAGGGATGGAGAAATGAAAAACAAAGAAGAAGAAAATTAAAAAGGAAACAGAAGTCAGGTACTTTAGAGAATATTTTAGAAGATTATATACCATGAAAAACTATATGCTTGATAGACTTGGAAAAGCAGATGAAATGGCCAGAGTATTACATAAACACAATATACATAAAACTGACTCAAGAAGAAATAGAAAACCTTACAAGCCCTTTAACCTTAAAGAAATTGAGTTGGTAGATTTATAAAAATCTTGTTATTTTTCATTTCCATATTTGCATGTATTTTCTAAGGCTTTATACCATATTGGTGTGAGAAATACACATACACACATTAAAATAAATAAATGTTTACCTTATTGGAGATGCAGGCTCAATTTTTTTCCTGCTAACAGAATGCAAGGAGAGAAATTCAGAGATCCCTGGATTAAAACATTTAAGACTATTACTAAAATTTGCCCAGTTATTTCCCTTACTAGTTCCTTAGAGGTAGGGATTATTTGTCCTTGTTCACTGACAGGGCAACTGAGGCTTGGAGCTGGGCTGCCAGGACAGTCTCCAGCCCGCCAGTGCTGCTTGCCCCTACCTCCTGCCAGGGTAGCAGCTGCATACCCCACAACCAGTGCTGGGATGTACCAAGGGGCCTTGGAATGCAAGGACCCCTCTCTGGACTCTTGGGCCACCAATGAGCATTTTTCTTCTCATGAGACTCCTAAATCAGGACCCTGGATCCCACAGTCCACCTACTGTTGAGTCATTTGGTCATCACCAAATGGTCTCTGCCAAGAAAATGGCCTGTGAACCTGTTTGTATAGCAGACTGCCATAGAGACAAAGCAAAGTCTACAGTAAAACCTGCCAACTGTCACCTCTAAGCTAGAGCTTGCTTCTTTGTAGGTGAAGACTGGCAGGGCTGAAGAAATGATTGCAGTCTTAGAATGCATGATGGGCCACTGGACAAAGTGACTCTGGGCAAATACTGTGTGATACCATTCAGCAAAAAATAAAACTGAACTACAAATGCGGTCCCCTCCTTTCACTTAGGAAGGTGTGTGTGTGGTGGTGGGGGAGCAGGGAGGGAGAACTTTCTGTTTCTATGACAGAATGCCTGCAATAAACAGCTTAGAGAAGAAAGATTTACTTTGGCTCACGGTTTCAAAGGTTTCAGTCCATGGTCAGGCAGCCTGTGATGAGGCAGCAGATCACGGTAGAAGGGTATGGCGGAGGAGAGCTGCTTACCTCATGGTGACTGGAAAGCAGACAAAGACAGGCATAACCCCAGTGACCCAACTTTCTCCTACCTGGCCCAACCTCCCAAAGGCTTCCCTAGTCTTCTCCCAGGAGCACCACAGATTGACAATCAAGCCTTTAACATGTGGGCCTCTGGGGGACATTGAAGATCCAAACCATGACAACGTATTGCTTTCAGTTTTTCTGCATTTCTCAGGTTTTCTCTAATGCGATGCCTACCTGGAATAAGAAGAGCAACTCTCTGCATGCAAGAAGCTGTCACCTCTCCCACCACCTAAGTGTGCCCCAGCTCCCTCTCGTCTGCATCCCAGTGATCACATACATACGTGCGCGCGCACACACACACACACGTGAGCCATCCACATGTCCATTCAGGCCTGCCATCCCCCATTCCACAGTGACTGCTTTTCACCTTGTTTAGTTCTGAAAATCAAGGCAAGGCCTGGCAGCTTGGATATAGGGCCAGGAATAGAGGAGATCTTGAGTCAGGACAAAAGGGGTGGGGAGCTAACCACGTCTTTGCTCTAGGTGGGTTGTGGGTAACTGAATTGCTCCGCCCCAAGGGCCTCCCTCAGATACAGATTTATTAGAAGAGCTACTCCTGCCCACACCCAGACAGCCTGCCCAGCAAGGGCCCTCTGCATGGATGCCAGATTCCAAAAGAGAAGTTGGACGCTAGTTCCCAGCAGCTTGGTGATGGTAATCTCCTGGCGTTCTCCTGAGCATTGGAGGGCTGGCTTTGCACAGGCTTAAGGGAGCCTAAAAAATGATCATGACATGTTCCAGGTGCTCCAAAAGTACAGTAAATCATAGGATGAACCTCTGGATGCAGGCAGCTGAAAATCCTGAGTCCCCCCTCCCCTCCCCCTCCCCTTTCCCACTCCCCTTCCCCACTCCCCCACACTGACATTTCTGTTTCTCGCTCCAGCATCTCTATGCTGTTGATTCTTCCCCTTCCCTAGACCATACATAAAGCCATTTTCTGTAAATGTCTCCTTAATACATGCAATCTAGTGCCATATATATTTGCCTAGAACTTGGGTCTATTTCCTCTTCCCTTGGGAAGGATGACAGAGGCACAGGAGGGTAGAGATGGCAGAGATGGCTGAGCCTGCACACCCCTTCTCTAATGCAGCCCACTGATCAGACTGGAGGAAGTCATGTGGTGCAGGGCCCCGTCCTGTTCCATCACTTTGTCCACCTGTGCCCTTCTGCTCTTGGGTCCGTCCTGAGACACCGGGTGACCACAACACAGTGAGGAGTCGGTCTCCTTAGTCCCAGCATCACATCAGTGGGCCAACCATGGCAATACGAGTCCCGCTCCTGTGTTCCTTCGCTGTCCCACTGTGTCTCATCATGTGAGAACAGCACCTGTCCCCTCATCTATGTTCCAGCTGGTGGACAGTTTGGGTGTTTCCAAATTTGCTGCCAGAAATTCTGGGGCCTTTTTGGGGAACCTGCCAGGAGAGCTGGGGACAGCCTGGCCTGGAAGTGGAGCCCTAGCACCTGGGATGGGAGAAGTCCTGCTCCCTAAGGAAGGCCACCCTTCACCCAAAGGGACTTGGCCGCTTTATCCCAGGAGAGCCTGGTTCCCATTTCTCCACATCCCTGCCACATTTGCTATTGTCAGATCTCTAAAACGTCATAGAGGAAGGGAAGGAGGAGCTGACATATGACATACACTGTTTGATTTTGCATTCCCTACTGGGCTGAACATCTAAATTCCTATTTTTGTCAAGGTTCCCTCATTTTTCTAGGCATGGCACTTTATTACAGTTTGTTCACTGCTACATATGCTGGGTGGTCATGTTCTACAGGGAGACGTGTCCCTGAGATTCCCCTTGAAGAAAGGGCTCCCTGTTTAAGTTCCAGAGCTTGGTAGGAAGCACCATCCTGATTATCCTTAGTCCAGTGACAAATGTCTTTGTAAGAAAGTGACAGAGGGACAGAGAGACACACCAAAGAGAGAGACTCACCAGGGAGAGACGGGAGGAGGCCATGTGAAGGTGGGAGAGGTCGGAGTGATGTCGTCATAGCCAGGGAGCAGATGGGAGCTTGCAGAAATGGGCAGATGCAGGAAGGATCCTCCCCTAGAGTCTGGGCACTGCCTCATGATTCAGGGTCTCACATATGAGTGACCACAGTGGCTGCCCCAGGGACCCATGACCACCTCCTGCCTGGGGACATGGGGTCACTCAACCTGGTGCATTGAGAATCTGAAGCAGGAGATACAGAGGTGGTCACTGGTGGAGGCTGCAGGGACAGTACCTAGCTGGTGGCTGAGAAGGACAGAAGCCCAATCTTCATAGCTCTGGAGGCCACAAGTCTGAAATGGAGTTGTCAGTGGGGACAAGAGCCTCTGAAACTGCAGCAAAGGACCCTTCCTCCCTTCTGTGCTCCTGGCTTCCGGTCCGCCTTTGGTATTTTCTTGTTCTATAGATGCATCCCTGTGACCCTCTATCGTTGGACATCTTCTTGCCATGCTTACCTGTCTCTGCATCCAAGTTCCCTCCTTTCATAAGGACACCAGCCATACCTCTGGGAAGACCCAGTTCTAAAGGCACATCCTACAATTCCCAGGGTCATCCCTGTAGCCTATGCAGCTAAGGGACACGATTAACTTCAAACACCTGGGCACTTGCCTTTGCCACGCTTGCGTGCTTTTCCTGCTAGCCTTTGGTGAACTTCTAGTCATCCTGCGAGACCCCCACAGTGATCGTCCTCTGGAAAGCCTCTTTCAAGAGGGAACCAGAAAGGCAGTCTGTGGGGACAGACAGATGTGCCATGAGTGCCTTCTTGCTGTGGTGGGAAAGGTAGCTATTTCTGGGGTACCCCTTGGGGTGCAGGCTGGAGGAGCAGCAGAGGTCCAGTACATGCTGACATGCCTACGATCTTCCTTGTGGCTTCTGCGTAACTCTCCACCCATCTGGGTCGCAGAGCTGGGCCCTCGAAACAGCCTCAGCACCAGCTGAGTGTGGTCAGTACTGTTCAAGAGGCTGAGGGGATGCAACCGCCACTCATCCATGATTCTGTCATTTCTTTTAATGTTCCTTAGATGTTCTGGGGACCAAGCAAGCCCCCCAGGAGGACATGGACAGGCAAAGCAGACACAGGGTATCAAGAAGTGTGGATCTGACATCTCAGGTGGAATTCCAGGGGATGGTGGCCACGGTGGTGTCAGGGCAAAATGGGACAGATGTTTGAGGCAGAGCCACATGGTACAATTTGGCTAGAAGACAGGGTGGAGAAGGGAGCAGGATGAAAGCAGGGCTCTTCTGTGGCCCGTGAGCCCATGGGCTTTTGGGGGGCCCATCTTTGCTACTTGTTAAACAGCAAGGTTGGGCCTGCCCACCCCCTGCTCCTCTGAGACCTGAAAGTCATGGAAAGAGTCAAGCACTGTGAAAGGCCTCATGGCCTTGGGAATTTCTGGCTAGCACAGAGCAGACATCAGGGACCAGCATGCCCAGCCCATGGAGGGCTCAGGTTCCAGAAGGTTCCGAAGGCAGACGCACCACACTCACACATCAGATGCCAGTAGCAAGGGATGAAGGGCACCAGTGGTGGCTCACATCTCCAACAGCAGACTGTCTGCTTCCTGATCGCCATGTTCTTTGCTCCATCCTGGAGGATTTTGAGCCTCATGAGATGAGGGCCCCAAATCCTACCCATACTGCACCCTCCTCCCATGGTACTAGATGACACCCGGCTGCATTTGCAGAGTGGTTAATGAATCAGGGAAGTGGTGTCGTCTTCTCCCTGCTTGGGGACCATGGTGGGCTGTTTATGTGCCCCCCAAAGTTATGATACGAAGCTCTGGCTTTCCAGTCCCTCAGAGCAGGACGTCTCTGGAGCTGGAGTCTTTACAGTGGTGATTATGTATGCTAAAAACGAGACCCTCAGGGTCTTGATCCTGGATGACTAGGGTCCTATACTTGATGTTAGCTAGAAGGTTAAGAAACAGTGACTGGGGTCCTATAAGAAAAGATCAGGGTGCAGACACATATGGGGACGAGGACGTGAGGACACAGGGAGGAAAAGCCATCTGCAAGCACAAGACAAGGCCTCAGGAGGAACCAACCCTGTGACACCTGGATCCTTGACTTTTAGCCTCCAGGATGAGAGAGGGTAAAGGCCTGCTATGGAACAGCAGGCTGTGCTGCCCTTCACAGAGGCCGCAGCAAAGGATGAGAGGGCGCCGCTGATGGTGGACCTGCAGCCTCCCACCCCAGCCCAGGGAGGAAACAGACTTTCTGCAGGCGCCTTGCCAGCCCGGCACCCAGAAGTCAGAGGCCGATCAGGGCAGGACCTGACCCCACGAGCCCACGCCCAGTGCAGAGCCACAAGGCCATGCAGCAGACAGCATGCCTGTGGCCCCTGGAGGTGTCCTGGGGACCGTTCCCCGGAAAGATGGGAACTCCAGCTGTCACCTGTTTGCTTAGCAGCCACCGAGGCTCGCATTTTATGACTTCAGAGGAAACTGGGCCTGAGCACGTGGCCTTCTCCCCAGGAGCCCCACATACCCAGGCAAGGCCACTTCAGGCCACTGAGGCTCCTCCCCCGCCGGAGCACCCACTGCTCATCTACCGCCACTTCCTCTGGGTGCGCCCCTTGCTTCCGGGAGCTCCTAGCCTGGCTGAGCCACTCTGCTCTGTCGACTCCACATTGCTGCTGGGCAGGTGGACCCTGTGAGTGACGAAGGCCCTGCCACCCCCAGACCACCCAGGAGAGTAGAGGGAGGGGCCGAGCCCCTAGGCCCCTTGGAGGGTGATGCTGCTCTCAGCTGTTTCGCATTCCCGCCCGCTGTCCTCTGGAGCTGGAGGGCAGGAAGCACGTTCCCAGCACAATCTGCTGGCCGGTGGCCGAGCTGCCCCATGAGGGATGAGGTAATGTCCTGCAGAGGCCATGCGGAAAGGGCGGTGGCAGTCCGGGGCCGGCAGGACCTCCCACGGCCCCAGCCTTTTCCCAGAGACCCTTGGGAGAGGACGGTTCAGGGTGAGGCCAGCCTGGGGGCTGTCAAGGCTCATAGTGGCCTCAGGCATTCCCAGGGTGGGACAGGGGAGGGGTGCAGGCCACACCCAGAAGGCACATGCCATGTGGGTAGGGGTCACTTGCAGACTCACTCCGGGAAAGCACGGGCTGAGCCCTAGACAGGAGTAGGAGGAGTCTCCATCCTGAGATAGGGGAAGCGCTCTGTCCTCAGCGGCCTGAACAGGATGGCACCCTCAGCCTGGCAAGTATCAGGGCACCTGGGCATTGGGCTCCTGCGGCCAGCCCTGCGCTGGGCACTTGGCTCTCCTCAGGAGGAGGATCCGGCACCCTTCTCCTCCTACTGGGTGTGAGGAAGGGAGTGGAGGCGCTCAGGGCCCGGCAAGGCTCTGCTTTGAGGACAGCCTTTGGAGGGTCACAGATCCAGGTTCAACGCCTGATTCCTCCCTTCTTGCAATGGGGCCTTGGGCTGCTGGGGGCCTCTGTGGCAGAACAGTGTTACCCTGTCTCCTGGACTGCAGAGTGGGTGGTGTTACACACTTGTGCCACCCTCAGCAGGTCATTATGAGCCCCCGAAGGCCTTGGGGGATTAGGTGGCCCCACCTCCATACCTGGGTCAGCTGGGGAGCTGGAGGCCTGGCTGCACGGAGTAGCTGAGGTCCCCAGCACGGGATTCTCCAGGGTGTCAGTGTCGTAAAGACATAATAAAGCTGAGAACAGACTCAAGGAGAGAGAAATGTGGCAATCAAAGCCTGCCGGACCCTGTTGTGAATTCTCCAGAAGCAGAAGTATAATGACAGCACAGGTTGTGAGGATAATCAGAGAGGCTGGAACACTGGGCGGATAGAGATAGTGCTGTACCCACGGAGACTGCCTGATTTCAGTGAATGTCCTTGCTCTTGGAAAGGCACAGTCAAGCGTCTAGGAGTAAGGAGGCAGCATGCTCCAATCTGGTCTCAAATGAGTTAGAGGAAAAATTTGTGTGTGTGTATGTGTTACTGCATGTGTATCTGTGTGTGTGTGTGTGTGTGTGTGTGTAGAAAGTGGTTGTACAGACGGGTTGACGGTATTTGAAGTAGGATCTGGTGCTGGAATCAATCATTGGGTACCTCCAGCTGGACCTGGTCTCTCAGAGAACACAGGATTGCAGTGGCAGCCCATTCGGGGCACTGAGGGTGGTCCTAGGATATGACATTGTCATAGTCCGGCCAGGGCAAGCTGGTCACCCTATAGGAGGAGCAAAGTCACCCTGAGGAGACAAGGACTTTCCTCCCACCCTGCAGGCTCCTGCTTCATTCTGTGTCGCCCAGTGAGAAGACAGATCCATGTTCAGTGAACTTTGGGACAGTAGGTGCAGGTCCAGGCACCAGCAGTTGTTCTGGGATGGGGAGTATCCTTTACCACCCCCTGGCTAGCTGGGGATCACAAGAGCAGGCATGTACAAAGGACACAGCCCCAGCTTCAAAAACGAGCTGCTTCTATCAGACAGAAGTCTGCACCTGCCCGTGCTCCTCCCAGCCACTGGGCTTCACAGGGTTAATAGGGGAACCCAGGCAGGAAGAGCAGCAGCTGGGGTTCTGGGATGCCAGGAACCTTGGGGCAGGGGTGGTCTGGATGCCCCGTTAAGCACACAGACTTCCTCTTGAGTGGCCCCCTAGTTGGAGTGGACCCTTGATGGGGATGGGGAGTCTTGAGTTTTATACATGTCCTGCTGTCTGGGATGAGACTACCCTCTCCGCCTGTCAGTGATGAAGGCAGCCCAGCCTGCCTGACCTCTAAGCAGCTTCAGATGCACTCTCAGAAGTCCTAGGTCTGCAAAGGAGCCTGCCTTGACTTCGGCTGGATTCCTTCCACGCCCTGCTCCTCCCCTCACCCCAAGGGGCGGAGCCTTCAGCAGCTCTGGTGCAAGGGGCAGCATCCACTAGGGAGCCTGGTCCCTGGCTTGCATTGATTGAGTACCCACTGTGTGCAGATGCCTGGGCCAGCAACTCTGGCAGCGAAGATGACCACACCCTCTGCTGAGCCCTGAGCACAGGGCAGGACCAGGCCCTAGGGGAGCACCTGTACTGCAGCACCAAGGCCATGGCCACCCTGGGGTGGAGGTTCACCCCTCATCACTTCACCTGCAGAGACTGGTCACTGTGGACAAGGCCGTGGTGAAGAGACCCCTCCCCAGGAGAGGGGGTGGAAATATGCCCGCATCACCAACTTCACTGCCCTTCCCTTTCCATCCTTGCTGCAGAGCCCGATGGACACAGTGGACAGAGTGTGGCCTCTTTCTCCTCCTCTAGAAAACTCAGTAAAGTCCCTCAGCGGCAGCACTTCAGGGAGACGAAATGTTACCAGCTCCTCCGGAAGCTGGGGGTGCGCATCCTGCACTCAGGGGATGCCCAGGAAATGTGAGCTGGGATGAGGATGACATGTCTAGCAAAGCAAGGGGTGCTGAGGATACTAGGGGTACTGAAGGTGCTGGAGCTTTTGGGGGCGCTGCTCACGGTGCTGGTGATGACCCGCGAGCAGTAAAGGAATAGAAGGAAGAGAATCTTGGACCAATACATAGCCCATACTCAATAAATGAGTTCTCTTTTAACTTCATATAAAGCTTCTCCTTCCTGCCTGTTCAAACACGATGCTGAGAAATTATCAAACTCCTCAGGCAGAGCCACCCCTGGGTGCCCGCGCCCCCCACAAGGGCATGGCCAAAGTGGAAAGTTGGGGCCAGAGACCTGATTTCTGTCTGTATCTGCCACAGAGCCTTAATTGGATCTCAGTTTCCCCCTCTCTAAAATGGGAAATATCAGCAAGACTAACGTGTCATAGGCAGACAGGGGATCAGCCCGATGCCACTGCAGGAGTGGCCTGGAGCACGCATCTGACACTCACCACGGAGCGTGGTGGTTTCACTGCTCCAGGCTTGAGACTGAGTCTGGGGTCTAGGCAGAGACAGCCCACCTCACTTTCCCATGCTCTGCTCAGGGGAGCAGGGGTGGGCAGGGTCATGCGTGGACGTAGTGGGGGCAGGTCTCCTTGCTCCGGGCTCTCCTGCCTCTGCCAGCCTTGCAGCACAGGGCCCTGGGCCACTGAGCACAGATGCTATCTGTCTCCTTGGCGTCCCAGTGGCCGAGGGCATCTGGGCAGCTCCCGGCACACAGGCGGCAGCTTGTTCTCCACAGTGGTGACCCGTTTGGGGGCTCTCTGTCCTGACCCAGTCTGTCTGGACTCAGAGATGCAGGGATACTTTCACCACTGGGCTGTTTGTTTGTCTTTCCAGAGCCCACAGAGGAGCCCTGGGGGGCTCTGCCTGGAACCCAGAGCTATGTGGGGACTGACCTCAGCCAGGGCACCAGACTGCACTCAGGTTGGAGCACAAGACCACAGGCTCTGGCCTCTGCCTCACCCTGGGGGCCGCCCAGAGTGGCCACTCACTGGGAATGAAGCCACTGGATGCACTACTGAGGCACCTTCCCAGCTTAGGATACCTTTGGCTCTCAAAGTGGCCTTCACAGGGCCAGGAGAAGCTGGTACCCCTTCCAGGAGGAATCAGGGCTTTGGGAGCAGTGGCACTGGCCCTGGCAGCTAGTCAGGCCAAGTAAGGACCAGTCACGGTGTCTGGGGTTCTGGCCGCTGGCATGTCCTGGCCTGATGGCTTCAAGCTTCAGACCCCATGGAGAACCACCCAGCAAGGTGTGGCTGGTGCCAGGCCACAGACGCTCCACTGCCATCTTGGAATCTTGGAGCTCATAAACAGCCCAGCGTAGGGACTCCACAAGCACAAGCCATTGCCCTACACGGTGGAGGGGCTTTGGACTATTGGCTTGGGATTGCTTCACATCATCCTCATCCCAAACCACTGCCAGACACCCATACAGCAGGAAGTAGACATGAGCCCCCAAAGCCCCTTGGGTGGTCTTGGAGTCAGTTGGAAGCATCATACCCTGAGCATTTCGGTCATCCCAAGTCCCTGAGACGCATCCCAGGTCATCCCAGAAGCAGGGGCCAGGACGGGGTGCAGAGGGGACTCAGTTGTGGGTGATGGAGAGAAAGGCACACGGCTAGTCGGGATCCAGCCCTGGAGGCAGAGACCCACCTGCCAGAGATGAAGAGGAAGTGTAGTCATGGCTGCCCAACAAGGGCTCAGCCATCTGCAGAATGGGGTCCTTCACCGCCACGCCCCTCTAGAAGGATCATCTGCCTCACGGCCCAGGGCTCGCTCCGGTCAGAGATGCTGGGCTAGGACAGGGGTTGGGGAGCAGCCACCAGAACGCTTTCCCTTAGTATACTGGGAAGGAAGCATATGAAAGGCTGGAGGGAGGCCAGAGGGGGACGACCAGGGCATGCTACAGGTGAACAGCAGGGGATCCCTGGGTTCTCTGGCCCTAGGTCCTCAAGTCTTGGTCCTGCAGAGATTGGGAAGGCAGATGCCTATTCATTCCCAAGAGTGGCTTCTTCAGGCCCAGTCAGTGGGTTTTGCCTCCGAGATATTCCCCTGGGGATATTTCAGGCCAAGCAAGTTGGTGCTCTGGTCTGTTCTCTCCAGAGCAACCCCCCCAGGTAGAGCGGGTTGGGGATTTTGCAGAGAGAGACTGGGGATACTAATCCTCAAATAGGAAACTCTGGGTTACCGAGCACTCGCCTAGGAAAGGGGTTGCCCACACTTCATCCCAACTATTCTGTGCAAACAGCACCTACCTGACAGGTGGCCACTCTGGAGATTCCGGGTTGCAGAGGGAAACTGAGGCACAGGTTTTCACAGAGTCTCCCAAAGCTGTTGAGCTGTTACTGCTGCAAGGTCAGAGCTACAATCGTCCCCTTCCCGCACTCCCTGGCCTGTGGGCCCTCTAGTGGGGCCACAGTAGTGGATTCAAGCGGGGTCAACTTCAGAGCCCCTCACTGGGTCCTGACGGCTTGCATTTTCCTCTGTGCTGGCATGGCATGCGGGGCCCTGACGTCGGTGCTAAAACAGGCCTCTGTTTTCACCAGGAAAGGTCTGACTGCTCTCTCTCTTCCTGTCCTTGATTTGTGCACTTCCTGGCATGTATTGGAGTGATTGTGCTGTAGAAGGGACGAGTGCCGTCAGGGGAGGAACAGCCCGGCGCCCTGGTAAGAGGAGGTAGCCAGCAGCACCGCCAGGTGACGGGCGGGATCCTTTTCAGTGAAAAGGTGGTGCTGTGCTTCCAAATGAGGGGGGACTGTCAGGACCACGGTGGCCAGGCATGAACCATGCTGGGCCTTCAACTCAACTGTAGCATGTGCTCAGCCTGACCAGGAGCTGGGAAGCTGATGGGCAGGACAGTGGGTGTGTCCACTCTGGCCACCACGCCCATGGCTGTGAATAGGAACATGGGTGCAGACCCCAGGACCAGACTCTCATAACCGTGTCAGGCACAGTCCAAGAGGAGGGTCTGGCCCCAGCATGCCCTGGTGCTGGCTTGGCACCTCTGCATGGTGAGAACAGCCCCTCTTGGAGAGTAATCTGTTTGCTACAGATACAGGGGACATGGTGGACAAGGGAGGACCTGGCTACCTGCGACAGTCCTGGGCATGTGGCTGGCGATCACCTGGGTCACATGAAATAACAGAAAGTGTTTTGGAAGCGAACATGCCTTGATGCCTGAGGAAGGAAGGTTTCATTCATTCATTTAAAACTCATGGAGCACCTGCTGTGTGGGGGAGCTCTATGGACCCCCAGCCCAACAGCCAGAGGTGCCGGGGTAGGGGGTGTCCCCAGCCCACCCCAGTGACCCTCCACTGGCCCTCCATTGGCTGGACTTCGTAGCTTTGGGCTTAGATTGAGCAGCTGCCCCTTTTGCCCACCAGCTATACACACAGCCTCCATATCTGGACCCCATAAAGTACTGCTCATCCCCCACCCTCATTCTCCTCTGCTCCCCAAACCCTGCTCCTTCCTTCCCAGCTCTGACCCTTGTTTCACCCTGTGTCTTCTATGTCCTGGGGGTCTGTCTGTAGCCTCCCCACCCTATCACCCTCAAAAGGACAAGACAGGGCCCTCTCTGAACTCTGGTCTTTCTCCCTTCCTTCTAGTCTCATGTTCCTCCCTGTGGCCTCCACCAGTCCCTGGCATGTCCAAGAAGAGCACAGCTCCTTACCCAGCATCAGACCCTGTACTGTCCGTTGTGCCCTCCTCCCTCTGCTCAGGCAGCGAGATCTTACATGGATCCCAAATGCACCAGATTCTCTGACTCCCCCAGGGTCCTTACACACGCTCTTCCTTCAGCTTACAGTAACCTTCTCTTCTCCATCTCAAAAATTTATATCTGTCCTGTGGCAGACTTGGCAGATAGAGGAGTCAGGGACAAGTGCAGTGGCAGTTGCAGTCCCAGCACTTAGCACAGCGCCCTGCATGTAAAAGGTGTGCAGTGATATTCGTGGAATGATGAATGAATGAGTAATGATGAAAGAATGAATGAGTATACATTCACTCTGCACTTACACTCTGTGCTCTTGGGGTGGTCACGCTGCTCCAGCCTCCAGTGCCTCGTCAGTGACACCCAGCTAGGCGAGATCTGCCCTCCGGGGCTGCGGCCTCTGTGAACATACCTGGGCAGGGGGCCCTACTGCATGGAACACGGCAGGGGCTAAATGCTCGGAAAAATGACTGAATGAGGTGATTTCCTCTTCCTGAAATATGCTTTGCCTCACTTCCACATTTTCCTGGCAAAGTCTATCTTGTTGGACACTAACAAACGGATTCCCAAATCCATGGGGAAATGCAAAGAGCCAAGAGCAGCCAAGCCATCTTGATTAAGGACAAAACAGGCGGCCAGTTCACACCTGACGCCCAGGCAAGGGCAAGTCACACCTGACAGCATTGGCCCAGGACCCAAGGGGACCAAGGACACAGAAAGCCATCCCCACAGAGCCACATGCAGTGACTTCTTCAATGAGTGGGTCTGAGGCCACCGGGTATCCCCAGGAGAAGACCGTATCTTGAACTCACCCAATAGCGCTCCGGAAATTCAATTGCTGATAGATTGCAGATCCACACAGGAAGGCTGGAGAAGAAGCAGAGGGAAGATCTTCGTGATGTCCCAGTGGGAAATGGTCTCTTCAATAGGACATGAGAAGAGCCAGCCCCCAAAAGGAAGCCTTTATGATGACGCTGATGTGGGCACACAGAGTGCAGCCCACAGAGGGAGAGGAAGGACACACAACGCAGGTATCTGACATGCACTCAGGAGTAGTCAGGTGTATGAAAGACTCCTCCACACCAGGAGTCTTCAAATGACTCCTTTCCGTCAGCCCCACAGATGGAAAAATGGGCCACAGGCTTGCACAGTCGCTTTAAACAACATCTCCAGATGGCCACCAAGAGTGTGAAAAAGTGCTTGATTTTATTGGCCACCAGGGAAATCCAAATTAAAACCACAATGAAACACCATATGTGCTCACCAGAATGTCTACAGCAAAGGAAGGCAGATAACAGCCAGGAGGGCGATGTCCTTGTCATGTCTGCACAATGCTGGCGGGCTGGGCATTGGTACAAAACTTGGGACACAGTTTGGCAGAATCCGCTAAAGCCGAACAGAGGATCTCCCTGGACTCAGCAACCCTGCTCCTCCATACGTGCTATGCACTGAAGTTTGTGTGTGTTTATGCATGAACACTCACTCAAACTAGAAACACCCCAAGGGTCCATTGACAGTAGAGAGGACAGTAGAATGAGAAGGGAAAATCAACACTACACGCCACAGTATGGCTGAGTGTCTCCTATACAGGCTTCAGTGGAAGAAACCAGACACGCAGGAAGGCGCATCGTAAATCAAAGTCAGGAAAGCCCACCCATGGGGTTTGAGACGGACATTTACCACTGGGAAAGGGTCCCCAGGAGGGCTGGGGGTGTCAGGATTTTGGTGGTGTTTAATTTCTTGGTATGGGAGCTGGTCATGAGCATGTGGCTGGCTGGCCAGAAGTCATGGAGCTGTGTTCCCGGGTCTGATCACTTTCTGATGCATGAGTTAAGACTCCTCCCTGGTTCCCCATTTCGGTTCATGACCCGTTCTTCTGGGAAACCCTCCCTGAAGCCAAATAACACCACGCTCGCTATAGTAAATTCCACATAGCCCACTGCTTCTCTCTGACTGTTTTTGTTGATTTTGCCAGACTCGGTATCCAGAGCCAACTGACAGATATAATTTATGGACAAGTGTAGTTCTACTGATTGACATTTTCATTTGCAATCAGGAGTAACATCTAAATATAAACTAACAGAGACATAACATCAAAACTTGACTCATTTGTCAGCAGTGGGAGATAATTCTTTGCTGAATTGGGTAATCACTCTTAAATACTGGAAGAAGTTGTTCTCTGTCTTCTCCGCTGTTCACAGTGCAACAGTGACAGAATGACATACTTTTGAGTTAATCTGCATTATTAGCATTTTTCCCAGCACTTTCCTGAGTCTAGACCGTCAACAAAGCAATCAGTCAACGTTTGCCAATTTCTATGGTGCAAATACTCCCTGGATGGCCAGTCACAAGCCACGAAAGCGGCTGAAGAGCTGGGAAGTCACAGAGCAATTTCACACCACTGAATGTGTCTCTACCACATGGGCACAAGAGACCAAGTGACCTCAGAGCACTGATAATAGTGGAACACAGCAAGTAACTAGAAAGTGATGGGTTTTGAGCACTTACTCCTATTTAGTTGAATCCAATTTATGTAACTTTAAGTTTGTATGATTTATGTTTTAAGAGTGGTCATGGCTCACAGCCACTTGAAAACTTTCTGAGCACTTAGTAACCAACACCTGGGAGCTGGTGTGAGCCCACCCCATCCCTGCTGCCGTAGGTTTCTAGGAATTCAGTTGAATGCAGCGAGTCGATGCTCTTCTATCTCCTTGGCACAGTCTGCGGGATCAGAAAGCAGCACAAGCCATGTCCAGTGCCCTCTCACCAGCTAACGAGCTCCGGGGCAGCAGATGTGTCAAAGTGTTTGCCTAATGCGGAAACTGAGGCCAAAGGGGGAAGTATTTGTCCAGAGCTGCACAGAGAGTAATGGGCAAACTGGCCAGGCCTCTCATTCTCCTGGTTCCAAAGCCTATAACGCCTGTCCTCTACCACTGCCTTCCTTTGCAGGAAACTGAGATGGGACAGGTGACATGGCCATTTACACTGAACTGTCCTTCAGGGTCTGGGGTGGCCAGAAAGTGATTAATGTCATTGCCTCTCCCATGTCCATAGGAAAATGACAGCCAGTGACCTGCATGGTGAGGCTGGTGTGCAGGGGAAGGGACCATAGAACAGGCAGCGAGAGGGTGTAGGTAGAAGATGCAGGACAAGGATGGTGGAAGGTGACATTTGCAGCAGGCTGGCAAACAACCCAGTACTCAGGTCAGGGAGAGAGAGAAGGTAGTGCCCCCTTCTCAGGGATGACAAGGTACATTCTGGCACACCAGGCCCAAGGATCTTGAGAATCTCCAAGGAAGCAGAACGTGGGTTTGACGTGTCCTCGGGGAAGCTGAAGATCCAGGTGTCCACAGCCCTGTGCTGCAGCTGAGCGTGGGCAGAGACACAGCACGTCTACTTCAAACACCAGGTCCTGCCCAGAGACTGGTCTGGGCACGATTCAGGGGTTTGTACCTCCCTTCCTGCCCCTCACCTCCTTCTATGTGGGGGTGGCAGGAGTGGGGAGCAAACTTCAAAGGAAGACAGGAGGGGAAGGGGAAACACGTGATGGAGATAAATAGGGATTGTGTGCTGTGTGCAGGAGACTGCTTGGGATTCCTCAGGCTGGGGAAGACCTGCTGGGGGCTGGGGAGGACTGGGCATACAGGAAGTAGAGGCCAAGATGCTATGGGAATCCATCGGAGTGCAGCAAGGGATGCTGGGAATATCTCTGGTTGTCTGGTACCTGACGCACAGAGAGGGTGCGCAACTTTTCGTGTCTCCCAGCACACCTTGGACACGCTTGGTGGCTAACAGCACCCAAGGACCAGAAGGGACTAGGACAGGGCTAGAGGGAGCCCCCCAGGGTCTTCAGGGAGCTGCCTGGTGGTCTGTCTCCTAGCAACAGTCTGCCCCCCCACCCCACTCAAAGGCCCCTTGCTCTGGGCACTGCCCACCCTGACACTGGCCCCAAGCACTTTTCCCTGCTGTTCTGCATGAATAAGCGCCAGGCCTCCTGCCAATTGTCCCCTCTTAAAAGGCAGACCCAGCGAAAGGCCTTTTCAAGTGGGGCTGCGTGGTGCCACCCAGGCTGGCTGGGCATTGTTGGGGGGCCAAGGTCCCAGCTCAGCAGCTGAGGTCAGGGGCCACACAAAGCATTTCAACGGAGGCTTCGTGCACCCGCAGGGCTGCCACAGCCCTGCTTATTAATCTGCAGAACTGGAGCCACCATCTTTGGAAGGCACATTGAGTGAAATCAGCGTCTTTTGAGGAGCGGCCTTTGACAGTGCAGTCCTGGTTCTTAGTTACACTGCTTTTCTTTTTGTCTGTCTGAGAATTGAACCCAGTGCCTCTGCACTGAGCTACAGCCCCAGGCCTTTTTAAAGTTTTGTTTTGTTTTGCTTTGCTTTGCTTTATTTTGTTGAGATGGAGTCTTACTAAGCTGCTAAAATGCCCAGACTGGGCCCAAAGTTGCAATCCTCCTGCCTCAGCCTTCCAGGACTGGGATTACACCATATACCACGGTGCCTGATTTTATGCTGCTATTAAAACACTTCAGAACTACAGGTGCCCAGAGGACCCTGGAAGACCCAGGGCTGGGTAGGACAGGCCTTCTGCTGGGGAGGCTGGCAGATACCTGGCTAGGGTGACAGCAGGAATCTTGCTAGGGGTTTGGCAGACCAGTCCTCAGTGTGTGTGTGCTTACACATACACAACCCTCCCCGTTACACACTCACACACCAGGCCCCAGTGGAGTCTGAGAAACCACTGGCCTGGGCCAACAGGTGAGAAACACTGGGGACAGATGAGCAGGAGCCTGAGGTCTGGGCAGAGAAACTGAGGCAGGCCTTGGTCTCCTGGGCCATAGGAGAGGGGTCCTAACCTGGGATGGGGCGCCTCATCACATTGCATTCAGTCCTACGTCCTAGAACAGGACAACCTTCCGGACCCCTCAGCAGGGAGGCACAGTAGTTCCCGGGGGATCTGGGGCTCCTCCAGGCCAAGGGCTTCTGGGGGCAGCAGGTCCCAAAGGCCCCGCCTGCACGTCCATGACACTGGATTTACAGAAACACTCTCGGGGGAGCAGCTCCGAGGATTTGCTCGCTGTAACCCTGGAGCCAGGCAGGTTCCCAGAGCTCCTCTTCCTCTTCTGGCTGCTTCTGTCAACCTTCTTAACTTACCATAGTAATTTTCTTTTTTTATATTCAAAATATCATTTAGTGTTGTAGTAGGGTTATTCTAATCCTATACATTTTTAAAAAATAATTCTTACGGGTCCAGGCTTGCAGCTCAGCAGTTCCATTCCTCCTGGGGAGCCGGCGCACGGACAGATGCATCTTCATCACTCTACTCCTTTCCTTCCCCTCCTCCTCCTCCTCCAGCCATCTCTTGGTCCCCTTCCCGTTTGCAAGAGATCTAGCTTCCCGTTTCCTATGATTTGTCTTTTGTTTTGCTCTTTAAATTATTTACACCTTGAGTTTCTCAAATAAGAGAAGTCATGTGATATTTAAACTTGTGTGTCTGATTTGTTTCTCTTAGCATTTCATATAGGCATTTTAATCACAATGTCCTATAAAGCTAACTGTGGTTTCTCCTATGAGCAACAAACCACTCTGGGCCATCAACCAAGGAAAAATAAAGCCAGACATCCCCACAGAGCCACCTCATCTGCACAGGTTCCTGGTGGCCACATTCATCATGGCCCTAGATTACATACTTTTCACGTTCATCCCTGGGCAGATGGTTCCATGCCATGGAACATTACTCAGTAAGGAAGAGGAAGCACCATCATTATGCACAAGGAAGAGGAGGCCTAAAAGGTGATGTGGTATGAAAGAAGCCAGAACCAGAGAGAATGCACTGTGTGACTCCATTTGTACAAAGCTTGGGAACAGGCAGTGTGACTCTATAGTGGTCCTCAATTTGACTAAGAAAGGTTTGAGAGGACTGTCTGGGGACAGGTAGAGGTGACATGGGTGTGGACATGGGGAGGAAGTTACAAACTGACACTTTGAATCTGTGTGTAAGCTACGTGTAGGCTGTGCCTGAATTTAAAAGAACATCATTTAATTCTGATGGGAAGACAAGATAGGAGACGGAAGGTAGACATTCAGCATGAAGGAGGAGGAAATGCGTGTCAGTCCCCAGCATGTGCTGTGTGACCCTGGGCAAGCTACTCTGCCTCTCTGAGCCTCTCTTCCCACATCAGGGCTGGTAAAGTGGGAGGAGACCTGGCCCCAGGGTGACATATACAGCTTGCGCTGTTGTGGGAGACAACTTGAGTGGCTCCCCTTAAACGCAGAACAATTGCTGCAACTTTGATTATATCGAGACATTTCCTTATGTTGATGTATACAGAGCTGACTACGGTATTTCCTTCTCTCTTCAATTGGCTCTAAGCATTGTAAATAAGGCTAGCTGAGGTACTGATATGTAATCTCTAAAGCCATCTGACAGTGTCGTGTTGCCTCCCATAGTGATCTCTGTAAAATATATAGGCACAGCGGGATGGCAGAGCCAGTGAGTTCCAGAAATGTCAACTGGTTATGAGCCTCGAGAAACAGGCTATGAGTGCCCAGGGCATAAAGTTTACTTATCAAAAGCAGGTACTGGTATGTAGTCTTTAAAGCCATCTGACAGTGTCCTGTTTCCTCCCAAAGTGACCTTTGTAAAATGTATAAAGCACAACAGGATGGCAAAGCCAGTGAGCTCCGGGAATGTCGACTGGGGATGAGCCTGGAGAAAGAGGCTGTGAGTTCCCAGGGCATAAAGTTTGCATATCAGAAACTGAAGCAGCAGCCTCCTAAAACAATTCATTTGCTGTCTTGATTGGATTGTGAAAATTGATCCCCCTGCATATCTTTATCTGCATTTTGCAGAGATACCTTTCTCACTACCTTGTTAGCCAGCTCAAGTTACTCACGTAGT
Source organism: Dasyprocta punctata (assembly GCA_004363535.1). Taxonomy (NCBI): domain Eukaryota; kingdom Metazoa; phylum Chordata; class Mammalia; order Rodentia; family Dasyproctidae; genus Dasyprocta; species Dasyprocta punctata. Next base: position 62,159 of record RJWM01001849.1, on the reverse strand, counting down.
TCACGCCATCCTCACTGTCACTCATCCTCAAGCCACCCGCTTGCTTTACTAGTTAATAAATTCTGGGAGAGGCCTAGGATCAAGGCCTTTGTCCGCATGTCCTCATGAGGCTTGGACTCAGGACCCGTTGGCTGCCCTTAACCTGGAATATGTCTCAGAATCTTTACTCTCATTGTGGGTTGAGTTAGGGATGGTAGATTGGAATTATTTTGCCTGGGTTCCAATAACGTCTCAGTGGATTTATAAATATAACTTCTTGGATTGTGAGGAAAACTGGGCAAAGGATTTCAATACTTGGATTACCGTACTCAATATTTGGGAACACAATACGCTGTGAGCCCCCAGCCCTTGCTCTGCCATCGCCCACGTTGGTCTTCTCACCGTCTGTCACAGCCTGTCGGGTGTCACCTCCCTCCTTTGCATGTCCTGGAGGTTGGTCCTTGCTCCATCTCTGAGCTCAGTCAGGTTCCTGTATAGCTAGGATCCCTGCCCATGCGTCCTTTCAGAGGGAATCCGTCCCCAGACCTCTGGACACCCCAAAGGTGACAGATGCTGGATCCCCAGTGGGGCTACGGGTTAAAGATGAGGGTTTCAGAGCTGCGAGCTCTGCGGGAGGAGAATCAGAGCGCCCACCTCCTGCACCAGCCGGCCACGAGGGCAGGGCAGGGAGCCCTCTCCGACATCCTCCAGTGTCCATGGGCCTGGCAGCTGGCAGGACACAGCGGGGCAACAGCAGAGCCCTCCATGGGTCAATGGAGCCAGAGAGAAAGGATCCTGGGCACCGCGGGAGGATCTGCACCTCGGGCCCCGTCTGCACCTACGCAGCCCCTCTCTCACCAGGTTTTTCGCTCTGACAGAATGAAGAACACCACAAGTCACTCTACAAGAAGCGCATGTGGTATGATTGAAAAATCCAGCTTGTGTTTAAATTCTAAAAACCTATTACAGGAAAAGCCACATAGCTATTAATCTCTCTCAAAATACTCCCCTTGGATGAGAACATACTCAGCCCATCCTTCCTGCCCCCTTCGGAAGCAGTTCTGGAAGTCCTTTCTTTCTGTCTTTATGAGATGTGAACAAAACTTTGGGGAATGCCACTGCCGACTGCCGTCCAGTGGGAAAGTGCACCGGGAAAACCATTATCCTTATCCACCATGTGTGGCAAATCTGTCACTGTGTGTCTTCCGGCCCCGCCCCAAAGTCAAAATGACCATGAAAGGTAACGTTTTTAATAGGTTTAGGACATTGAAGTGGTCATAACAAGGCAACTAAAGACACTCAAGAAGGAAGATTTCTTCCAGAACCGCTTCCAAAAGTGGCAGGAATGTTGGGTTAAGTGTGTCTGGAGAGAAGGGGAGTAGCGATGCGTCTTTTACTGTAATACATTTTTAAAATTTTAATATTCACTCTTTTTAATCAGTTCTTGTAAGCAACAAGATGTGACTCTCACCATTTGTAGTAGGAGTTTGACCTCCCTTCCTTCCTTCACTGGTACCACAGCTATTTATTGAGTGCCTTCTGTATTCCCTGACCCTGGGAATACACCGGTGACTAAAAGTAAAGAAGTCCCTCACCACATGGAATACAATCCAAGTAGGGTAGAAAGGCACTAATCGAATGTTAAATAGACTGCAAATCGGTATACGGTGGTGATTTGCTAAGTCCTGCATGCAGTGCTGAGAGGCTGGAGGAGGTAGATATGTCTGGGAGGGATGTAGGGGAAGACTTTGCCCAATGACTCTAGAGCCAAGACCTAGAGAATGAGGAGGAGGGAACCAGGAGAGACAGAAGGACGCGCGTCAGTGGGAAGATGGGTGTGACCATGCAGGGTCACGTGGACCTGTGGATGACATGTTCCTACAACCTAACCCTACTTGTGTGCATTAACCACGGGCAACAGAGTCCCACTACCTCTAATCACAGCATGACCAGTCATTTGAGAGTCGGGTGTGCATAGAGCCCCACACTCCCTAATCACTGTGACAAGGCCACCTCAGCAGCCCCGCAAGGTCACCTCTCAGAATGCCAGCCACGCCCAGGTGGCCCCAGCCATCATCCCCAGTGCTGGGCCCGGCTTGAAAGGACACATTAGTAATGGGGTCAGCAGCGATATTATGAAGGGCAGGGGGAGCAGAGGCAGCTTGCCGGACAGGTGGTGAGAATCTGAAAGCTCCTAGGGTTGATAATCGCACAGTTTCAGGAGCCCAAGGCAGGTCAGGGGAGCTCCCAGTGTCCGCCGTGCCGCCAGTGGGTGACATCCATGCCCAGCGGCCACCCCGCCTGCTCTTCACATGCCCACAGGGGGCGCATCGCGGGCAGCACCACACCACTGTGTTCACACTGTGCTGGGATGCTTAGGTTATGGGCTGCAAGCATCTCCACCTTTCCCGCCTCTGCCTGACCCTCCTGAGGCCAGGCCTGAGTTTTGTTACCAGGCAGCCAGGGCCCGAGGGCGTCACCTGCGGCCTGCTAGGAGGCGGCCGTGCTAGCAGCTCTTTAAGAGCAACAAAACAAGTTTCAACTGGTGACCAGTTGGCAGCGAGACATGGGGAAAATCCCCCCACCACAGGTTGCTTTGGGGTGATGTAGGAGCATGTGAGTGTCTGCTAGTGTGTGTGTGTGTGTGAGTGTGTGTGTGCGCACGCGCGCGCGTGTCTGTAGGGGTGTGTGTGTGTGTGCCTGTGATCTGCCTATGGTACTGGACATATTAGCCGACAGTACCTGTGGAAGTTCACAGACATAGGCGCTCGCACATGAGGACGCATGTGTTTGGCGTGGGCCTGTTTGCAGGGCCAGCACCTCTACACCTCCACTGGCTGGGTACCCAGAACCTGTCATCCTGGTATCTCTGCGCGTATCTGGCAGCACGTGTATGTGATTCTCCATGCAGGGCACAGGGGCCTGTGAACTGTCTGTACCCTGTGGCGTTCATGCCTGGGCAAATCTGCGCACTGTGTCCAAACGCGGTCCTCACGAGCCTGAGTCTGGGCGTGAGCCATTGCCCTGCTGCAGCCAGAGCCCTAGCACCTGTGGAGGGGTGGGAGAGCAGGAAGCCGGAGTCCATGAGGGGGCGGTGCGGCCCAGGACAACTAGTGTCCGAGTCCAAGTCCAAAGATAGGGGAAGCCGAGTCCCTGCTCTGTGGTCAGGTAGTCACCCTCCCATCCAGGTCCTGCATTCTGCTCAGGCCTGTGACTGACCTCACCAGGTGCCCACATAGTAATGTCTGCTTAAGCATGGGGGCCCCCAGGGCTCAGGCAGGTTGGCTTGTGGAGTCAACCATCATAGATTGCTATGGGTTGGATGTAGTTTGTTTCCCAAGGGTTCATATGCTGGAGTCTTGGTCCACAGTGTGGTGACGTGGGAGGAGGCAGGACCTTTAAGAGAGCCCGGTGAGAAGTCTTTAGGCCACTGTGGAGCTAGCCTCAGAAGAGACTAAGATAGCTTTCCTGGGACCCCTGAGTTCTACTGAAGGCAAATATTGTAAGAGTGAGGCTGACACCTGAATTGCTTTCTGGTTTCCTCTTTCACGATGTGATATCTTCCTTTGACACATGTACCCACTGTTGTGACACCGTGAGAATCCAAGCCAATGCTGGTGCTGTGCTCTTGAACTAATTAAACCTCTGCTTTTTATGAAGTTATCCTAGTAAAGTTAGATATTTTTATAGTAATGCACAATGGACTAATGCACAGAGAGGTAGATGGGGGATTGGGGGAGGGTGGATAGGTGGGTGAGTGCGTGGGTAGGTAGGTGTAATAGTGGGTGAGTATGTGGGTTAATAAGTAGGGGAGAGATAAGAGGATGGATGAATGGATGGATGGATGGTAGGTAAGTGGGTGGGTCAGTGGATGGATTGGTGGATGGATGGATGGATGGATGGATGGATGGATGGATAGTAGGGCAAGTGCATGGGTGGATGAATGGATGGGTAGGTAGATGGATGAATGGATAATGGATGGATGGATGGATGGATGGTAGGGTAAGTGGGTGGGTGAGTGGATGGGTTGGTAAGTAGATGGATGGATGGATGGATGGATGGGCAAGAGGATGGGTGGGTGAATGGATAGATGAATAGATGATGGATGGATAGATGGGTGGATGAGAATAGATGCTTGATGGTAGGATGGAGGGGTAAGTCCATGGCAGCTCAGGAGACCTGTACCTATTTGGCTCCCTGCGGAAGAGGAGGGGTGGCAGGAAAAAGGGGCAGGTCTATCCAGGGCAGTGATGGCAGAGCCTTCCGAGACTGAGTGGCCAAACTGCAGCCCAAAACCCATTTATTTATTGCAAAGTGCCAACACTGCAATTAAACCTTATTACTGAGGTTTTAATTTAGAAAAAAGAACTGCTATCCAATGCTTGGCCACTGGGGTGACTTGTTTTGTGGGTCACCAGAGACGGCTCCGCACACCTTCTGCGGCACATATTCCATAGGTTTGCCACCACTGATCAAGGGAATTTCAGAGGAAGTTTCCCTATTTCCATTCACCCAAAACCTAAGAACACTCTAGGTCCCTATGACATGAATAGTGGCTCACCGCATGCAGCCAGAAGAGGACCTGAAAGGCAGCAGGTTTCCCCACTGTGGCCCTGGAGCCCATCAAACTGTTTTCCACTACCCGGGGGGCTGAAAGCCCTTTCATCCCCGGGTCTCTGCAGGTGTGGTAGCCCCTACAGGAGGCTCGTTCCTCTGCCTGACTGTCCCTTATCCCGACTGAACCTTGGGGTCCTTCAGGCTGTGGCCGAAACAGCTCCCCTGGGAGGCCAGCCTGGCTCTCAGGCTGGGCCAGGTGCCCTCTCTAGGGGCTTCCACTGTTTCTCCTTCCAGCAAGACAGCGTAGCACAAGGCCCTAGAGCCTTGGGCACAGTTTACTCTTGCTTGAGGCTGGCTCCATCTCTGAGCCAAGGGAATCCCTGTGCTTCGATTTCTTTTTTTGTAAACTGAGGACAAAAACAGCCAGTTGGTCCCTCGCAGTGGGGTGAGGGTGCGGTGTTCGTTGCTTCAAAAATTGCCCAAGGTTACATGAGAATGCGCTCAACACAGTCCTGGCAGAAAAGCCTGGGGGACCCACTGTCTTAAATGAGGTCCTTCTCCAAACGAATTTCAGCAGAATGTGAGGTGCTCTTTCCTCTGCTGGGAACCTGTGGAGTGTGGTCCTGCAGGGGTGACAGGGACAGCAGTGAGGTGACCCCTGCTGCCTCCATCCTGAGCTCGTACCCCATTTTCCTGGATGCTACAAGCAGAAAGCTGTGGGTGTTCCCAGCTGGCAGAGGCACTTAGAGCAAGTGCTGGGAGCTCATGTTGGTCAGGGTGAGCTCCGTGTGGGGTGTCACATGTCTCCTCTGATCTTTGACCTAGCGGGGGACGTCTCGGCAGTTAGCAGGCAAGCCAGCCTCACCAAGTTAGGAAAGAGATTCTAAGAAAGCTGGGAGCATGAGACAGCTGGAGAGCGCATTGAAAGCTCAGAGACAAGGACCCAGAAATTCAGACCTCATGAGGGAGAGGTCGCACTGGAGTGAGAGGGACGAGGAGTGAGCAGATCGCACAGCACACACGGAGCCACAGTCACATCACACCCAAGGGAGCCATGGCTTGTCCTGTGACTCCAGCCTCTCTAAAGCATGACTAAGAAGGATGACAATAATCCATGCTCATTGGTTTTTCGCAGATGACAAAGCTACGTGACCCTCCTTCAACCTGAGAGGTCACAGGCAGGGGTCTAGTATCTCATCTGGAAGGGAGGAGGTGGGCCAGAGGTGGCTGATGTTGCCCGTGGGCTGCTGGTGTCCTGCAGAAGCTGGGAGCTGAGGTCAGTCTTTTCACGCAGTCGATGCCTCTAGACTGTATTTCTCAACTTTCTTGCACAGTGACAAAATACTTGAGAGAATCAGTTTAAAGCAAGAAAGGTTTATCTGTCCTAAGGGTGTCAAATTCATACAAGTGCATCTACTTTCTTTCACTAAGTGCGATGTGCTTAAAATCCGCCCAGGTATCAGAGCATGTGTCAGAGTTTCACTCCTTTTTACAGCTGAATAATATGCCATGGTGTGGTCACATTTTATATTTCCATCAGTAATGCAGAGTTCAAATTTCTCTACATCTTCACCAGTAATTGTTTTATTTTCCTTTTGTTCTGTTTTTGTTTGTTTGTTTGTTTGTTTGAAGTAATAGCCATCCAAGTAGGTATGAGATTGTGGTTTTGATTTTGCATTTTTCTGATGACTGATGATGTGTGTCTTTCTGAGTACATTTTTGCCATTTGTATATCTTCTTTAAAGAAACACCTATTCATATTCTTTGCCCATTTCGAGCTGTATTGCTTGTTTTGGTTACTAAATTGCAAGGGTTTTTAATATACTCAGATTTTAATTTCATGTCACATACTTGATTTACAAATAGTTTCTCCTATTCTTAGGTTACCTTTTTGCATTCTCAATTAGTGCTTTGATGCAAAAGCTCTTAGGTTTTCTGAAGCCCAATTTATTTCTTTTCTTTTGTTGCCTGTGGTTTTGATGTTATGGCTACGGAGTCACTGTGAAATCTATTACCACGAAGATTTCCCTAAGTCTCTGATCCACTTTGAGTTAACTTTTTTTAACTTTCATGTATGGTGTGAGGCAATGGTCCACCTTCATTCTTTTACATGTGAATATCAAGTTTTTCCAGTGCCATTTATTGAAGGCCATCTTTTCACCATTAAGGAGTCTTGGGGTTCTCGTTGAAATCAACTGACCATATGTTGATGGTTTATTTCTAAGCTCTCTATTTTACTCCATTAGTTTGTATGTGTGTTCTTATCTCAGTACTGTTCTGTTTTGACACTGGAAAGTGTGAGTTCTTCAGCTTTATTCCTTTCCAATTTTATTTTGGTTCTTGGGGGCCCTTGAAGTTTATATGAATTTAAAGATTGATTTTTCCATTTCTGTGAAAAGGACTCCTGGAATTTTAATAGAAATTGTGGTATCAGAGGGTCATCATGGTTAGTATTAACATCTTTACAATGTTAAATCTTCCTATCCATGAATATGGGATGTCTTTCCTTTTATTTAGCTCTTTCTTTTTTTCCACAGCATTTTTTAGTTTTAGTATTTTGTAGGATTACAATTTGGGTTAGATTTATTGCAATATACTTAATTATTTTAGATGCTGTTGTAAATAAAATTGCTTTCTTAGTTTTGCTTTCAAATTTTTGTTACTAGCGTGTAGAAGCACAAGTTTTTCTCTTTTCCATGGGGCATCAAGTGTGCTAGGCAGGTGCTCTACTACTGAGCTCCACCCAGAAACACAGTGTTGTTTGTGGGTTAGTGTTGCATCATGCAGCTTTGCTGAATTCATTCGTTAGTTCTAAAACCTTCCCTACGAATTCTTCAGAATTTTCTGTTTACAGAATCATGGCATTTGTGAAGAAAGGTAGTTTTACCTCTTCCTTTCCAATTTGGATGCTTCGCACTTTTAAACATTCGTTTTTATTTTTTGCTGTGTACCTCAGGCTAGGACTTACAGTACGGCGTTGAATAGAGTTGGTGAGAGTGATGATCCTTGTCTTTTTTCTAATCTTCGTGGGAAAAGCTTTCAGTCTTATACCATGAAGTATAATGCTAGTTAAGGATTTTGTATAAATATACTTTGTCACATTGAGGAATTTCTTCTCTGTGCTTACTGAGATAAACATGTGGGATCTCTGCTGTTCGTTCTATTGCTATGATGTGTTACACTGGTTAATTGTCGTGTGCTGAAGCACCTGCCATCAATCCCACTTTGCCATGGTAAATAGTACTTTTAATATGCTATTGAATTCAATTCACTAATTTTCTTTTTGAGGTACAGGTGATTGGACCAAGACCTCCACATTGAGTTATGATTGTAGTCCTTTCTTTATTTTTTATTTTGAGACTGTGTCTCACTAAGTCCCTAAGTTTCCCAGGCTGGACTTGAACTTATGATCCTTCTGCCTCAGCCACCCAGAGTTCTGGGGTTACAGGCAATGTCTACCACATCTGACACAATGTTTGAGTGCTTTTATATCTGTATTCACAAGGAATATTTGTTTGTAGTTTTTTTTTTTTTCTTGTGATGTCCTTATCTGACTTTGGCAGGCATCCTAGGATGAATAAAGAAGTATCTTGTCCTCTTCAATTCTTTGGAAGAGTTAGAAGAATTTGTGTTAATTCTTTAAATGTTTGGTAGAATTCACCAATAAAGCCAACAGGTCCAGGGCTTTTCTTGGTTGGGATGTATTTGATTGTTGAGTCAATCTCCTTACTAATTTTAGGCCTATCAAATTTCTGTCTTCTTGGCTTGGTTTAGGTAATAAGTATGTTTTGGGGACTTTATCTTCTATCTATCTAATGCTATCTAACTTGCTTGTGTTCAGTTACTCATATGACTTACTATAACAAACCCTTTCTTCTCTGTAAGGTTGGCAGTACTGTTCCCACTCTCTTTCTTGATTTTAGTTAATTTTGTCCTGGTAAATCTCTGTACACTAGAGATAAATAAGCACTGCCACCACTGATCGGGCCATGTGAAGCTTGTTCCCAAACAGATCAGCTATGACGAGGCCCAGGCAACTCCTCTAGGACTTGTTGGATGATCTTGAGATGAACTGGCCACCTCTTAATTCCTGTCTTCCCCCACTGAGGGGCTTGGGGGCCCTCAGAGGGCTCTGTGTCTCCTTCAACACTGTTTCCAAGACAGAGTGGTGGCCATCCTGGGAAGGTCTACTCCATGAAGGAGAGATGAGGGATTCTCTTCCTGAGGAGGAGCCATCCATCCCTGCTTCAGGCTCCAGATCCTTCCTCTTGCCGTGCAGAACCTTGCAATCTTATATGGTGAGTGGGGCTCATCTGAGCAGAAGGCACCCTCCTCGCCCTCCTCGGGCAGTCAGCTCTCCTCAGGGACATACCTGGGGTACCTCTGTGGTCATGTGGGTAAAATGCTTGTTCTTTTCAGGAATGACTATAGAGTTTGAACCACTAAACACCCAAGAACTGGCCATTATAGCCACATGGGCTAAGAGTGAGCAGGGCTAAGAGTCGGGTGTTTCTAGGCAGGCTGCCTGCAGGCTGGGGACCTCGGGAAGTTAAAGATACCTCTTCATGGCTTCCCCAAGACCCAATCCTGTCTCTTTCATCCACCACCCCACCATGATGGTTCTTTAGTCAGAATCCCACATGGACCTTGGCATACTGTCCCGGAACATGCCTGCTACATGCGTACTCATGTCGTCTGTTAGGAAGGCAGTGCTGCAAATCTGAAGGGATATGGAACTGTTTAACAAGGCGCCTGGGATGCATTATAGCAAAGTCCCAGCCTCATCAGTGATTCCAGAATCAATTCCCAGGGCCTCTGCCCACATGGCCTGGAGCATGGACTCCCAAGCGCTGTGGTTTGGCCACTGTGGCCAGACCCTTCCTCAAATGCTTCTGTTTCACCAAACCTTCTCCTCCCTCTTCCCCTACATCTAAACCATGCTGCACCACCACCACCCCACCCAGTCCCCTGCAAGCTTTGACACCCTACACCCAGCTGGGATTACATTCTACACCTATTGCTGGTTGATTCTTCTCTAACTCCCAAGTTTATCCATTCCTGGGTCTTCAGTCCTGGCATATGAATGAATGAATGAACAGTTGTGAAATATCGAACTATAGGATGGTTAGAAGAAATGTCCCTCGGGACTCACCTGACTCTAGATATGAATGAGACCACTCGTCCACCCAAATTCCAGTGACAAGTCACCCTCCCTGCCCCTGCCAGTCTAGCCACCCAGTCACCTAGCCAAAGCCTCCACCCCTGAGCACCGCCCCCAGAGCATAAAGAGGGCCTCTGGTTGTACCATCCAGAGGAAGCCACATCTTCAGGGCCAGGGGAGAAAGGGCCTGGTCACCGCCCAGCCTGCCCTTGTCCTGTCCACATGGCGACTCAAGGCCCTATGTGCTCTCAGGACGCAGTGTCCACACAGAGTCTGCGGAGTCAGGCCACCTCTGCGCAGACAGAGGGAAAGGCTCCTCTGCCCGCAGCTTTAGCAGGAATTCTGTGGCGGGAGCAGCTGACGGGCCATGTGTGTCCCCCCGATAGTCACACCCAGCTGTCCCATTCCTCCCTCCTTTTACTTCAGGAAAGAGGTGCAGGTGACCTGTGACTGGGCCAAGAGGATCTTCCTGAGCTTAGAGAAGAAAATATTGACCATAAAGATGTTTGAGCCAGGGATATAGCTCAGCGGCACAAGCGCCTGCCTGGCAAGTATGAGGTCGTATGTTCGATCCCTGGTACCAAAAAAATAAAAAGTAAAAATAAAAAAAGTTTGAGACACTTAGTCACACACAACTGCTTTTATATTAAGAAAAAATAATAAATGGATCACTCCAAATATACCGAGAAAATATCATAACGTATTTTTTAAAAGACAGGTATATTGTTAATATACCAAAAGCTCATACAAATTACTCAGATCAACAAGCCACTAGATTATTGGCTAAACAACAAATAGGCTTTCCATAAATGATGCCCAAATGGCCAATAATTCCATAAGAAAGCATTCATTCTCACTAGTAAGAAAAAAAAAAGGCATTTGTAGTCATCATGGGCAGAAAATTCATTACCCACAATGTTGGTGGCGATATTCCCTTACGACGCTGGTGGGAATATAATTGCTACCAGCTTTCTAGAGGACAGTTTGGCAATAAGTAGCTAGCTTTCCTATCAAGCTTCTAGGAATTAACCCCAAGAAGACTCATGCATGGGGTGCGTGTTGAGGCATTATCTGTAACACCTGCAAGCTACAAGCAGCAAAACTAGATCATTTTTAAGCAATCTGCACTCTAAAATACTATTCAGTCATTAAAAACCAAGTTTCCAGAAACTACTGAATGCCACAAGGGAAGCAATCATGATTTGTTAAATGAAAAAAAAAAAAAAAAAAAAAAGCCAAGGAGACAGGACTGGAAGAGTGACGATCCTAATTACATAAAATAAAATAGGTCTGCACACATGTGATAAATAAGAGGAGTGTCACAGGCCAGCATTAAACAGGGACCCTGGGTTCCAGGGAGCTTTCTCCTGCCCCAAATTTCCCAAGTTTCTTATCATGAGCACGGTAAGGTTGGTTTCATTGGCTTTTCAAAGGCTGTTTCACAATGTACTGTTAGGCTTACGATATGACACTTAATGAAGCAAGCGGTAATTACATAAATAGATGGATTGATCAATGGCTAATGGATACATTATCTATGGGTGGAACGCAGGAGGCCATTTCATTTTCTTCATTAGATCTTTCCCTATTTCCTGGATTTCCTGCATGGATGCATCACTATTATAATCAGCTAAAGGAAAAAAAAAAAAAGATTTTTAGTAACAAACAAGGTCCTTGCTGCTCTCTGGATTTTTTCAAAAATACACAGGCACTTCTCAAAGGGGCCTACTTTGCTAACTTGTAAATGCTTTCACCCAGATCCCCTCTTCAGGACTGTGCCCCTTGGGGTACCTCATGTGGATGTTAAAGGTGTGGCCCAAGGGTGTTACACATGCAGTTGTTTACACCAGGAAAACCGGAAACTGTGCTTATGCCATCAGACAAAACTATGATACACCCACACGGTGGAATCCTGTGGGGAGCTGGGGTGATAGTAGCCGCCTACATTGACAGATAGATGTCTGGTTCTTCCAGTCTGCAGGGAAAACAGGTTCCAGAGAAACACAGCTGGACCAATCCCATTCTAAAACAACCTGTGCACACCTTTGCGTGTTTCCTGGCAGAAATGACGGGAGGACAGCTAGGGAAATGTTCAAGGCCTCGTTTCTGAGTGGTGGGTTTCAAAGTATTTGTATTCTTTCCACGGCTTTTTTCTTTTTTTTTTTTTTTACAATGAGTTCTCGTTACTTTCGCTTAGCATAATAAAACTGCTTTGCAAAGCAGTTAATTTTTAAACACATAAAAGCTATAACTTAATTTAGATTCAACAAACGAATTGGGAGCCACTTCCACCAGAGCAGGGAGGGAGTCGGAGAAGGGGAGACGGAGAAGGAGCAGCCGCCAGCCCTCCAAGTAGTGAGACACAGGAAGGCCCGCCCTCCCTGCCCACTGGGGTGGGCTGCAGCCAGGTCTCACCAATGGGGCCAGCTTGGCCGGCCTTGCCCCTGCCCAGGGGGTACCAGCAGCTCCTCCCACGGCTGGCAAAAAGAGGCCTGAGGTGGAGGTGAGGTTGGGGACCCACACTGGCTCCGTCTCTGTGGCCAGGGTGCAGATGTGAACCCACCTTGGCTCCACACTCAGCACACCCTCAACTCCGTAGCGCCTGCTATGACCAAACCTGCCATGCCTGGCCACACCTGAGCTGTCTCACCTGGGCCCTGAGCCTGGCCAGAGGTGGAGGAACAAATGCACACCCAAGTACAGGAATGCCAAACTTTTCAAAAACACATTCTGCAATTCAGACTTCCAGTAACTACACCTCCCATTTCCCTCTCTCTGTCTCTCTCTGTCTCCACCTGTCTCTCTTTTCTCAGTCCTTGACTCTCTAACTCTGTCTTTGTCTCCCTCTGCTACTCTTCTTGTCTGTCCACCTGGTCCTTGTGGCTTCTCTCTTTCTCCTCTCTGACTTTGTCTTTCTTTCACACACACTCACCTGCTTAACGGAGGAGCTGGTAAACTGGTGTCTGCCCTGTGCTGGACCTGGCGTTTCCTTAGCTGTGTGGATTTGGACAACACATAAGACTCTCCCCACTGAAACCACTGTGGGGACCACCTTGGGCTGTTGCACAAAGTATAATAAGTGTGCTTACCTCTTTTGCTGTCCCCAGAGTCTAGACGGCACCTGGCATGCAGTAGGTGCATAATACATATCACAGACCTACTGAGTTAAGAACTGAGAGAAGCGGCTATGCCTTCCTGCCCGTGACATGCCGGGCAGCCCCTGGGACACTGTGACATGGCTCTGCCCGAGTTGTTGAGCTTTCTCTCCTTCAGCTGCTCGTTGGTCACAGCACCCCTGACATGCAGATCTGGTGGTGCTGAGGAGGAGGAAATACGAAGCCCCACATCCTGCCCTGGGTCCAGATGGCCTTGTGGATTCCAGAACTTTCTACCGTGGCCAGCCAGCCACTGGCCAGGAAGCGGAAGGTGCAGAAATAGAAATGCACGGAGTGGCAGTTGCTCTTTTTACCCTGCAAGGAAGGGAAGTGGGGGCTGGAGCCGGGGAGGAAGCTGGGGTGGGGCAAAAGAGAGGACAAGGGCAGGGTCCGGGAAGGTGGGCCTGGGGTCTCAGCGTCCTCAGTGCCCCAGTCTTATCCACTCCAACCCTCAGTAGTCCCAGCAGGAGTTGGGGTACAGCTCCTAACACCCCTTTCCCCATGGCGAAGTTTCAGTGCAAGGAAGTCCGCTCTGCTCTGGATGTGACCCCAGGCCCGGACGCCAGGCCCTGCAAAAGTATTTACAGCCACTTCCAAGGACTAACTGAGCACCACGTCCTGGGGCGGGGCAGTGCCTGCAGTGGGCCAAGGGTTGACAGTCATGACTTCATTCACCCCGTTAGGCAGGCACTGAGATGAACTGAGACTTAGAAAAGCTGAGCAAGTCACTGAAGGTGGAGCAGTGATTAGAACCCAGGTTTGCTGACTCCCAAGCTCAAAGCCCCCTAGCCACACCCTTCCTGAGACTTCCAGTGAAGGTGGTGAGCACAAGGAACGGGACTGGATTTGGGGGCAGTGGCTGGCCAGGGCCTGGGGTCTCCAGACCAGTCTGGTAGCCTGGAGTTTCTGGGTGGTTTCACCCCTGGGGCCTCACTGAGTGCCTCCCCAAATTTGGGCTCATTCAGAACAGCTGCCCCCAGCCCTATCGCACCACTGCCCCTGAACTTCCTGTTTTCTCAGGAAGCAGCAGGGCTGAGGGTCCACACTTGGTCCTGCCTGAAGACACCCAGGAAAACTGAGGCTTCTTCCTGCGTCTCGCGGGGGCCTGAACTCCAGCTGCCCAGCTGACTTCCAAGCCTCTGGTGCCTTCCCAGGGGTGAGGAGGTGCAGATCCACGTGGCCAAAGAGGTCCTGCTCCTGCCGCAGCCTCCCTTGATCTCTAGCAGCTCTACTGGGGGCTGCAACCCTGACAGATGGTAACGGAGCACACAGCAGGTGGAGTGGCGCTGTCCCGCCCTCCTCGCCCACATATGCCACAGCACCCCAGGAGAGCCATGGCCCTGGTGACCACTTCCACTTGAAGTATTTGGCCAGGGCGAGCTGCAGGGGCCAAATGCGCTACCTGGGCCTCCTAGGTCTCTACTCAGAAGCTCCTGGGCCAGCAACAGAGGAGGAGCCTGCATTAAAGACCTTCCACCCTCCAGCCTGTGTTAGTATCAGAGAGCTGAGCTTGTTCCCCAACTGTGCCTCTTGCTCTCCTTGGCTGTGTGGCCTCAGACAAGCAAAGCAAGCTCTCTGGGCCTCCCTTTCCTGATCTGTAAAAGGCAGGAATATACCTACCTCTCACAAAAGATGACTGAGGCTCCAGTGCTTGACCAGAGGCAAAGATCTGCAAGATCTGAGGGTCAGATGATTTCCTTATGTGACCCCTTCAGGGGTCTCTGATATTTCGTTCCAATCTACTGTGCAATTCTGTGCATTTCTCCACCTGTAACTTCATCAACAGCCCCCCACCCCCACCCCGAGATTATAGACTTGATCTCCAGCCACCCTACAACTCTGGGACCCCAGAAAATGTGGGGCCCTTAGTGGATGCTATGAATAACTATTGATTGAAGCACTGAGGGAGGAAGTGAGCTGTGGGTCTGGAGGATGGGGACCTCGCCCAGGGGACACACGCTCAGGACAGCCGTGGGCCCAGGAAGATTCTCAGGCATGTGAGCACGGGGAGTGGAGAAATGAAACCTGAAGCCCAGTGAATTCAGGGGCACCCTCTGTCCCACCCAGCCCAGGCCCCACTACACAGGACGGGGGACAACCCAGGACCCCCAGGGCACAAACTTGCTTATGCTCACAGAGACCTGGGCTTTGCTTGTATTGTCACACAAGGGATACCACTTAAAGCCTGGGAGGGCTGCCTGGTCTTCCCAGCCACCTCCACCACCATAACCTACATCACCTGCCCATAGAGCAGGCGGGTCTGGCAGGACACTGCTGGTCCAGATCACTGTGCTTAGCTGACCCTCCTGGGCTGGGCTGAGCACTGTCCAGCTTGTCCCTCCAGGCAGGGCCCAGATACCCACCCAGCCTCAGGAAGGCAGTTGAAGAAGCCCCCCACTCTGGCCGTGCATACTTCCTGCACAGCCTCCTTCCTGGAGGGGCAAGTAGGACCCTTACCCCTTAGCCGGGCCTGTACCTGGAGGTATGGGCAGCCAGGGCTGTCTTGGCACTGCCAGTCTGCAGTCAGTAAGGCCTGGTCCCTTCCCTTGCCCTGGCAGCTGGGGTTCTCTCTTGGAGAACACTGGGAGATCTCTAGACCCTGTGGAAAGAGAATGATGGGGCCTACATAGCAGCAGGTGGGAGTGTTGGATAAGCTTTTCCGGAGACGGTCACCCTCGGATGTGTCGGCACTGTTTTTCAACATGAACCAAGATGCTAGGCTACGGGTCCAGCCCTGGTGACAGAGGCCCCTCCTCTTGGGATCTGAGGGCACTTGTGAGGTTCATCTTTATCATTAACTTGACTGGTTTGAGAGATACCTAGGAAACTGGTAAAAGGTACTTTCAGGTGTATCTGAATAAATCATGGAGATATGATATTGGGGATCATATCTGGCCTATGATGTCTTCCTTGCTGGTTCTTTCCATGCTTTCTGATTTCCAACTGCATAAGGTAAGCAGTTTTGTTCTACCAGACCCTTCTGCCATGCTGTTCCTGCCTTGGAGCCAGCTCACCATGGACTGAACTTTCTGAACCCATGAGCCACAATAAACCTCTCCTTTAAATTGCTGATGTTGGGTTTTTTGTTCCAGCAATGGAAAGGTAACCAGTACCGAGGTGGTGGAAAGACAGAGTAGAACACAGTTCATATCAAAATGCAGATCAAGGCTCCAGGGTGCACATCAAACACTTGGCTTTCTGAATTAGGGGCCCAGGCCATCAAATATTCCCAAAGGGATATCTCTCTCTCTCTCTCTCTTTCTCTCTCTCTCTCTCTCTGTCTCTCTGCTAAAAGAGAAAATACTTACGTGATGCATCTTTTTAAATAGCACATGCTTTTCCGTTAATCAAGAAAGCCCAAGCCCATGCTTGGCTACAGTGGTTCATTTTCCCTTGTCTTATTGTGCAAAGGAATTTGAGACAGGCTGCCACATTCAGAGGCAGGAAGGGAGCATGAAAAGTTCAAAATTAGCATTTCCCCAGACTCCTTTTCAGATTCAAGGATGAAAACAAACTCCATCTTATAGCTCCATTTTTTGGGGGAGTGGGGAGCTGGGATTGAGGGGGCTTTATTTGTACAAGTCTCATTTTATGGCTTTATTTCCCAGAAAGTTGAAAGACCAGGGTTTGATTTCACCCTGGAAGGGCCCTGAGAACCCAGTTGAATGGACCCCTTTACCTCCCTCCCAGTCCACCTCTTGGGACCTGGGTTCCCCGAGGCACCCACTGTTACATCAATGTACCAGCCTGAGAGAAGCGAAGGAATCCAGCCCATCACAGGTGATTTATAGCGCCAGTGCCTGTGGGTGGTAATGCTTCGTGGGGCTTCATTTAACCTGAACACAGCCACTTCCTCTGCCTCCACCACTGGGGACAGGCCACCCTCCCTCCTGGCCAATGGCCCCCTCCAAGCCCCAGACAAAAGGGTCTCTCAGCCGCTTACATGTTTTCCCACATGTGAGCTAGCAATTGGAAACTTCCTCCTGATCACTGCAAACTTCAGAATGGGGATTTATGAGAAGGGGCTTTGGGTGACATTGCGGGTGGCTGAGGCCCAGCCAGGCACACAAGGCAGGTCTTTCATGGGGAGCCATCTGGGCGGTGAGTGTGTGCTGATCAGAGGTGTCCCCAAGGCCCACCTGCAGATCAAGGTGGACCGGCAGGCAAGAAAGCAGTCTGGGTAACACACAGGTATAGGGCCCATGTCAGGCAGTAGAAGGGACGGCCAGTGCCACTTTGTCACAACGTGAGCTGTCTATTATGTGGGTTTAGGGGCCAGAATAGACCCCATGACAGGTCCATCTGTCGCAGCCTGTGTTGGGGTTCTCCCAAGGATGCACCTGCTCTCTCTGGTCCCCTAGTTCCCTCTCCCTTCTGCCTGGGAGGAGTGTGGAGAATGGGGAGCTGCTGAGCAAGCCACTGAGCCAGAATTGTACCATCTCCTTGCTGTGGGACAGGGGACCCCAGAGGACTTTGTCATCTAATGCGTGAGCCACTGGCTACAAGTGGCCACTGAACAATTGTAACATAACTGGTCCCCATGAGAAGGAGCTGGAAAGCAAGACGTGCCCAGATTGTGGAGACTTCGTAGGAAAGGGGATTAAAGGAGACCACTCAGGTTACAGTATGATTACCCATTGTGTTCCACTTGTTCTCATTACTTCTTCATTGTTTTGAGACGGTCTTTCTGTGCAGTTCAGGCTGGCCTTGAACTCACTGTGTCGCCCAAGCTGACCTCAAACTCATGGCGATCCTCCTGTTTCAGCCTTCTCAGTGCTGGGAGTCCAGTTGTGCGCCACCATGCCTAGGGTTGATTTTCTAACTGTGGCTACTGGGGAGTTTAATATTCTAGATGAGGCTGGTGTGATGGTCCTGCTGCCCATCCTGGTCTAGGAAATGGTGCCGGGCTGGGGTCTGCATCCATCCCTCTCTCCAGCTCCCGGGGCAGTTCTGGCTCTCCCATGGCCAGACTGCTGCAGAGACGAGGATGGGAGAGGAAATCCCACACTCCTGAGCTGGGCACTTTCCCTGTCCTTGATTTTAGGTGCATGAGAACTCTGAAGACACAAACTGCCGTCTGCCCATTTTATAGACGCAGAGACTGAGGGTTCTTGGAATAAATCAACTTGCCAAAGTCACAGAGTCTCTCCACCCCAGAGGCTGACCTGAATTCCTCCTCGACCACGAGCCACACTGCCTCACCTACCCTTGGTCTCTCACAAACAGGGGTGGTCTGAAGGTAGACAGCAGTGTGGGCACCTCTGAGGGCATCCTGCCCTGGCGTCTAAGGCAGGACCCTTCATGGCTCACTGAGGAGGATCGTTCAGCCTCAGTTCTCATACCCGAGGGCTCACTTCTGAGCCACGTATTTCAGTATCAAGGATGATTCCACACCAAGAGGTTGTCACATGCTACCCACAGCCCTGCGTCTGGTAGGTCTCCAACAGACACAGCAGTAAGGGGTGACTTAGGCAATCTTGACACACAGTAGGTCTCCAATTGACATAATATAAGGGATAGCCTTCTACCATGCTCTGGTGCACAGTAGGTCATCAAGTGGCATGGTATGAAGGAATGACCTGCAACCACAGCCCTGACACACAGTAGGTTATCAAGTGGGATGGTATGAAGAGGCAACCTTTGACCACAGCCCTGACACGCAGTAGGTCATCAAGTGGGATGATGTGAACAGATAACCTTTGACCACAGCCCTGGGACACAGTAGGTTTTCCACTGATACAGCACAGAAGAATGGGGCCATGTTCCACCTTGGAAGTGACTCCTTTCATTAAATCTCCTTCAAGGATAGAGCTCAGGCTCTTAGTGCAGCTGGTGAGGACCCAGTCGCAGCTGCAGGTGAGTGCAGGGGTCACACTGGGCACTCTCTCTAAGGCTGGCTGGGGTGCTCATCCGGGACCCTTCGGGGGTGCTCATATCTGGAGGAAGCAGACAGAACCCAGGAGGAGGTGGTGGAGGTCAGGACAGCCGCGCTTCTCAGACTTACAGAGAGGACCAGCAGTTTTTTAAGTTTCTTATAAATTAAAAAAAAAAAAAAATCAGGAGCAGGTATCCCCACTCAGCAAATGCCTACTTTTACTGCACCTATTCTCTGCTTGAAGACTTTTGCTGAACAGGAGGGATCATGACTTTTGTGGCAAAATCATGTTACCTTAGGCCACAGAGATGGTTGACCTCCCCCTCAGTGCAGCAATGACCCCTAATCTGGGGCTCTACTTGTCTCTACCATGCTGCCCACATGTGCACGACCCACCCCACCTGCTGCTGTGCACAGAGGGCCGTGGTCCAGCCTGGGACCCTCAGGGTTAAGTCCTGTGATGCCCCATGTGCCTGGATAGCTCACTGGGGCCTCCAGATGACAGGGTTCAGTCGGTGCGTTCTTCCTGTCCCCACTTCCAGGGGTCAGTGTTGTCCCTCATGCTGAACTGTCCCCCAGCTTGGACACTAAGTCCAGCAGGGTCAGAGCGTAGGGTCACCAAGCAGGCAGCTAGCTCCTGCCCTGGGCACTTATGTCAGCTCAGACCCTTGCTCACGTGAAGGATCCTGCCCACCTTTTGGGGTGCTGGGGGCTTCCTGACAGTGTACCACATGATCTTCCCTAGTAACCTCCCTCCTCCCTCACTCAAACAGGCAGAACTTTCTCGAAGCTTCCTTTGAGATAACAGAACACATGCGCATACGTGCACATGCTCGTGCTGATGTACACATGTATGCGTGTGCACGCATTCATACCTTTGCGTGGACACACGCAGGAGACCGGTTTGTACACACGTCACATATCCCCACACAGAAAGGTGGTAAACTGAGAACACTTGTCTGCGAGAATGTTGACTAGAGCCTGGGGGGATTAGAGTAGGAAACGTTTTTTTAAATCACACATCGTCTCATGCTTTTTGAATTTTAAAACATGTAAATGAATTATTGTGTAGTAAATGGATTTTTTTCCTTCTTTTAAGGGGTTGTTCCACTTGGAGAAAATGCAGAGGTATGTAAGAGGGCTTCCGGCTCGAGCCCCAGCCTCACCCACCCACCCACCCCCAGGCCTGAAGTCCTGCCATAAACACATCTCTCCACCCCTGTGCTGCAGGCCTAGGCCCTGGGGTGTCACGTGACACAAGCCCCCTAGCCTGGCTGAGGAAGTCTTCCCTGTTCCCAGGCCTCTGGTCCCCAGGGCCTTCTCCACCCCACAAGGCTGCCATCCAGGCTGGGTGAAGGCCAACCTGCCACAGAGCCACCGCCTGCCACTGTGGATCCAGCCTTGGAATCTCAGAAATGTCCTGTGGTCAGGCCTGAGCCTGGTTAGTGACTCAGCAGAAAGGCCCCGCTCCGCATGTGCTAACCAAGTCTGCTTTTCAAGAGTCAGATATTAGTCCTTTGTCCGAGCAACAGCTGGCAGAAATTGTTTCCTACTCTGTGGGGTGTCTCTTCACGCTATTGGTGATTTCTTTTGCTGTGCAAAAGCTTTTTAGTAAGACGAGAACCCAGTTGTTCATTCTTTGTAATATTTTCCCTATGATTAGGAATTTGTTCGTGAAATCTTTGTGTCCACCTATGTCTTCGAGACTGCTACCTATTCTCTCTTCCAGCAGATTGAGCATTTCTGTCTTAATAGTTAGATCCTTGATCCATTTTGATTTTAGTTTGGTGCATGGTGAGAGACATGAGTCTAATTTTTGTCTTTGGCACGTGGAAAGCCAGTTTTTACAGCCCCATGAGTTACAGAGGCTATCTTTCTTCCCGTGAAGGTGTTTGGCCCCTTTGTTGACGATAAGGTGGTTGAACATGTTTGGAGTTGTTTCTGTGTCTTCTAATCTATTCCACTGATCTTTAGTCTGTTGTGGTTTTTTTGTTGTTGTTGTTGATGTGTGTTTGCTTGCTTTTAGCTAGTACTATGCTGTTTTATCACAGTAGCTTTGTAGTATAATTTCAAGTCAGGGATTGTGCTGCCTCCTGCCTTGCCTTTGTTGCCCAGAATTGCTTTTGCTATTCTAGATCTCTTCTGGTTCCAAATGTATTTTAGGATTATTTTCTCTCATTCTCTGAGATATGACATTAGCATTTTGATCAGGATTGTATTAAATCTGTAAAACAGTTTTGGAAGTATGGCCATTTTACTATGTTGATTCTTCCTACCCAAGAGCAAGATGTCTCTTTCCATTTTCTTATATCCTCTTTGATTTCCTTTTTCAGAGTACTGTACTTTTCAACGTAAAGATCTTTTACTTCCTTTGTCAGATTGATTCCTAAGTATTTCATTTTTTTATGTTATTATGGAAAGTGTGGATTTCCTAATTTCTCTCTCAATGAGTTTGTTATTTGTGTACAGGAATGCCATTGATTTTTGAGTATTGATTTTGTATTCAGCTACTTGACTGAATTTAGTTATTAAATCTAGAAATCTTTGGTGGAGTTTTTGGGGGTCTTTTATGAAGAGTATCATGTTATCTGCAAATAGCGATAATTTAACTTGCTTCCTATCTTTATTTCTTTTATTTCTTTCTCCTGTCTAATTGCTGTGGCTACTGCTTCCAGAACTTTGTCAGCTGTTCCTCAAAGGACAAATATCAGAAGCATATAAACAACTCAAAAAAATCATACCCCCAAATTTAAAGATCCAACCCAAAAATAGGCATCTGAAGTGAATATACACTTCTCAAATGAAGAAATATGAAGGGCAAATAACTGTATGAAAAATTATTCACCATTGGTCATCAAGAGATCCAAATTAAGCCGGGCGTGGTGGCGCACGCCTTTAATCCCAGCACTCGGGAGGCTGAGGTAGGCGGAGCGTTGTGAGTTCAAGGCCGGCTTGGGCTAAGACGCGAGTGCAAGGCCGGCCTGAGCTACATAGTGCGACCCTGCCTCAAAAAACCAGGGCCGGGAGTTTGGCTCAGTGCCTTAAGCGCCTGCCCTGGCAGGCGCGAGGTTGTGAGTTCAATCCCCGGTGCCGCAAAAAAAAAAAAAAAAAAAAAAAAAGATCCAAATTAAAACAATGCTGAGATTCTCGCTCTTGAAAGAATGGCTATTATCAAGGAATCAACCAATAAAAAATGCTGGCAAGGTTGTGGGGAAAAAGGAGCACTTCTCCACTGTTGGTGGGAGTGTAGATTGGTGTAGCCAGTGTGGAAATCAGTGTGGAGATTCCTCAAAAAACTAAAACTAGAGGTTCCATTTGACCCAGCTATTCCCCTTCTTGGTATCATCCTGAAAGAATTAAAAGCATTTTACCACAGTGATATATGCACACCTATGTTTATAGTAGTATAGTTTGTAATAGCTAAATCTGGGAAACAGCCCATATGCCTGATGAACAGATAAAGAAGATGTAAAAGTACAGTGGAGTACTATTTAGCCATAAAGAAGGATATATGAGACATTTCTAGGTAAATGGATACACCTTGACACCATACTCATAAGTGAAATAAATCTGACACACATGCATAACTATTGCATTGTTTCTATGTTGTGAGAAACTGAAAGTGTAAATAAGGACCAAAGCACAAAATAGATATTGTGAAGTAGGAAGAAAATGTTCAAATGGGAAGAGAAACAAAGGAGGGGGGAAGGGGAAAGGAAGGAATGGCAAGGAACAAAAATGAGAAAAAAGGAAAAAATGGAAACAAAGCTTTTGGGGGTTAAAAGAA
Source organism: Dasyprocta punctata (assembly GCA_004363535.1). NCBI lineage: Eukaryota > Metazoa > Chordata > Mammalia > Rodentia > Dasyproctidae > Dasyprocta > Dasyprocta punctata. The sequence goes on along the minus strand of RJWM01001849.1, from coordinate 39,645 downwards.
GGGAAGGGGAATGGGGAAAAAAGAAGAATCAAGATACATCATGTACAGGTACAAATTTCCTGTGATGAATGTGGTCATTATGTATATCTAAATTATACCAATAAACTGAATTAATGAAAAAGTAGAGTCAGATGCTGGTAAGGACGTGGCACTGTGACTCTGGTGACATGTGTGGCACATGCCATGGACCCTGTGTTCTCCATAGTTCTTGTCCTTATGGAGCCTTTGCTGGGACAACCCAGAAATGGGAAGGGGGCCTCCAGTTAGCGAGTATAAGGGAAACGGGCCTCCTGGAGAACAAGGCAGAAACACACACCTCAGAATACACACAGCCCCGCTGTAGAGAGCCCTGCCCAACCTCCCCCGGGCTCCTCATCATCAGCATTGTCGCGTCACTGGTTCCCACCCTGTCTACCCACCGTGTCCATCAGAACTCCTGCATTGCAGGACCAGCCAAGCTCCCAGCTCAGGGGCTTTGCACCTTCTCAATGTGTCCCCCCAACCTGGCACCCATGTGTCCCTGCATGCTCCCTCATCTCTGCTCCAATATTCCCTCCTCCAAGAGGTGGTCTCTAGCTCGGCATCTGCAGTGCCCCCCACCTCCTTTGCCTGCCTCATTTTGAGCACTCACTGCCAGCTACCCTGGTTTGGGGCTCTGTTCTGCTTAGTGGGTTACCATTCATCTCCCTGCACCAGTTGAGTCCCAGCAGCCAAAAGAAAGAATAGCAGACAGGGCCCAATGGGCGTTGGCCAAATGACTGAGTGGTGGTAACAATGAAAACCACCTCAGTCTGAACCAAGTAAGGGAGCAGACACTCAGCCCATCATGCAGAAACATGAAACACCCTTTCGGGAGGACAAGTGTTCCCACACCTGCCTGTGGTGATTGATTAGTTATGTGTAGACGTGTTCATAGTCAGGGGCCAGCAGAGAGCTCAGAGAGGGGCCAAAGCTTGGTCTGGAGTAAGACAGGACAGTGGACACGTTGTCCCTTCCCCATCAACATCTGGAAAGGCTGAAGACGCTGCTTTCGACCTCCCCTGCTGGAGGTAAATCTGTGTGGCAGCTTCGACCTCTTTCCTCCAACCCCAGGACGAGTTCTGCTGTCTCTCAACTGGGAACAGATGACACACTGTGGTACATCCATTCCATGGAGTATTACTTGGCCACAAAGGTCAGAGAGGACGCAGATAACCTCCAGGTGCATCATGCTAAATGAACACAGCTGCTTTCGGGGCCTGTATGCTGCACGACTCTGCTTATGGATCATTCTGGAAAGGCAAGGCCGTGGGGGCAGGGAAGGACCCATGTTTCCCAGGAGCTGGGTGGGAGAAGTTTGACCACAGAGAGGTAGCAGGAGACGATGTCCTCTACCTTGATTGTCGTACAATGGTTTGTCAAACTCACATAGCTGCACACTTTAACAGGGCAAAGTTTACTACATCTAAATTTTACCCTAAGAAAAATCTTTTAAATGGGTTGCTTTATTTTGAAACATCATTAAGCATACAAATTTTTGACAGGTAGAAACACCTGTCTTAGTTTTGACAGCAAGGGACAGAAATGCTCATTCTTAAATAAAAATAACGGCACACTAGTTCACGTAACTGTATAGCCTGGCAGCAGACTCAGGGTACCACATGACAAAAGGAATGTCAGTGATGTCATCAGGACTCCTCTCTTTCCGTCCATCCATCTGGTTTCTCTATGCTGACTTCACTGGCAGGGCAGCTGCAGGTTTCCTGCCACTGAGCTTAGTAATCCCAGTGGGAACAGGTTTTTCTGTACAGACTATTCTGCCAAAGTCTTAAGGCAAACTCTCATTGGTTCAGCTTGGGTCACGTGATTATTGCTGAGCCAATTAATATGGTCAGAGGGATCCTGTCCTCTCATTGGCTGGACATGTATTCCATGGCTGCCTCTGAAGCTTGGGCCAGAGTCAGTCCAACTCAACATCTTGGGCTGAGACTGAAAGGGGCAAAAGCCTGGAGGTGGCAGTTTTGCAGAATCTTACAAAGCTAAACGTACTCCCTCACATGATCCAGCAGGGGCACGCTCTGGTATTTGTGCAAAGAGCTGAACTTTTTCACCTGCACGCAGATGTCTACAGCAGCTAAGTTCAGAATCTCTAAAGCACGGAACCAACCGACATGCCCTTCAGTAGGTGAAGTAGGTGACAGAAAGGGACAAAAGCCTGGAGGTGGCAGTTTTGCAGAATCTTACAAAGCTAAACATACTCCCTCACATGATCCAGCAGGGGCACGCTCTGGTATTTGTGCAAAGAGCTGAACTTTTTTACCTGCACGCAGATGTCTACAGCAGCTAAGTTCAGAATCTCTAAAGCACGGAACCAACCGACACGCCCTTCAGTAGGTGAAGTAGGTGACTGACTGTGGTGCCTTCGGACCACGGGGCACTTTTCCATGATTAAAAAAAAAAAATGAGCTGTCAAGTTTTGCAAAAACATGGAGGAAGCAGTCATGCATATTGCTGAGTGAAAGAAGTCATCTGCAAAACCGCACACTAAAGTTCCACCCCTGGGACATTCTGGAAAAGGCAAAAGTGATGAAGACAGTGCAAAAATCAGCGATTGCCAGGGGCCGGGGGATGGAGGAATGGGCTGACAGAGCATGGGGGAGCTTTAGGGCCAGGATACTGCGGTAAGGACCCTGGGATGGTGGACGCAGGACACGGTATGTCTGTCAGACCCCTAGACAGTGCAGTATTGTTGTCTGTAGTTAATAATAAAGTATCAGTACTGACTCATCCATTGTAATGTGTTGCCACACTTGTGCAGGAGGTTAATAAGAAGGGGAAACAGGGTGGGAGATAAAGATAGAAACTCTGTACTTCATTTTCAATGGTCCTAAAACTGCTCTAAGAAAAGATTACTTTTAAAAAGGGGAAGAAGAAGAAGAAAGTGGAGTGGGGGAAGGGTGCCGGGCAAACAAAGACCCAAAGTTCACTACAAGAACTGGGTGAAACACAACAAGTCACAAACAACGTCCACAGAGTAAGCTACACTTATGTAAACACACACACACGCACACACACACACACACACGCCATGGAAGAGAACATAAAAGTGCACACACACTCTTCCCTGTGGAAGAGTCATGAGTACCAGGGGAGTTGCAAGTGATTTTCTTCCTTTGGGCTTTTCTACTTTTCTTAGAATGTCCTTAGCCAGATAGTACGTGTGGAACAAAATGAGTGATCGAATGAATGATGCACATTGATTGCAGAAACGAGGCCTTCTTATACTGCATTTCTGGGGGCAGCCCTGACCCAGGTGGCCACTAGAAATGGAGGTGGGACTGTGAATGCTTCAAAGTCAAAGGCAAGATGCTACTTTTGTACTTTTGCAAAAGTTTTTAACTTCCTGCCTTTTCCCTCCCCACAATGATGAAGCAGGTGACACTGTGTTTTGGTCTGGGGCTGCAGGAGAGGCTGCCAGGAGAGGCTGAGGAGGAGAAGTAAGAATCCCCTAGGTTCTGCTTTCAAAGAAACCACTTCTGGAGGCTGGTGCTGATCGCAGCTGCTCCCAGGATGAGTGACAGTGTGGCCCACCAGTTTGGACAGTGCCCTCACCGCCCGTCCTGAGATGCACGTTAGTCACACACACTGGACTTTGATCCTTTTCCTGTCTGGCACTCAGAAAAATAAATCCCAGGGCAAAGAATCGATGCATGAAATCGTGATCCAGGAAAAAGAGTGACAGATTAGCCCAAGGCCCTAGGCCAGGGTAATCAGGACCTCCCAAGAGGGAACATACATTCTGAACTTGGGGCATGGGATTGGTGGACCCAGGAAGTAAACTCACAGCTCCATCAAGGACACCATCAGGCACTGCCATGCATAACCTACCCCTCACCATTCCCTTCTCAAGAATACAGTGCAACATGAGTGTGAAGACAGCCATGACTGGCCTGGGAAAGAACCTCCTCCCATGACCCAGGGAGGAACCCACCCTGCCAACCCTCGATTGCAAACTTCTGACCTCCAGCTCTATGAGACAATATATTTCTGTTGATTAAACCAGATAGTCTATGGGCATTTTGTGACAGCACCACAAGGACAACATCACAATGGCCAGAACAGAGAAGCCTGGTGCTTGCTGAAGGTCACACAGCACACACATGTGGAGCTTAGGGTCTTCAACTCACCCTTCCCAGCCTAGGGATTCCAGTGATGGTGCTAAGGGAGGCCCCTTGAATACATGTAGAGCCAGACCATCTGGGTCCAGTCCCAAGCTTTGTACATATGACTTAGCCTCTGTGTCTCAGTTTACCAAGCCACAAAATGGGTATAGTGACAACACCTCCCTCATAGCCTTCTTGTAAGGATAAAAAATGAGACTTCTGGGCATGGGAAGGTGGCCAGGCATTGTAATAAGTGCTGACCAGGCAGTGCTGTGCGTGAGCCTCATGACAAGTGGGGACACAGAGGGCAGGACAGGAGCCCTTGCCAAAGACCTCACAGCCAGGAACTAGGCCTCAGGTCCCTGGGCCTCGCTGCCGTGTGACATGGGGACAGTGGCATGGAGTGGTGAGAGTCTTAGCCCAGACCTTGACAGTGGGGATGGACAGACACACCGCCTTCTCCTCGCTCCTTCAGGTGGGCATTTAAAACCTCGTAGGTACCACTAATTGCCTTGGCAGCTCTTCAGCAATGAGTCAGATGTGGGCCTGGCCCTAGGAGGGTCATGGTGGGATATAAGATGGCACACTCCCACTTTCCCTCCTTCCCTGATGGGCTTGGTCCACACAGCTCAACTAACCACCAGGACTCAGACTCAGAGCCAAGCAGAGCACGGCTGGTAGAAATCTAAGGCGCTCTGGACATCTCTGCCCCAGGTCCATCCACACCTCCATAGTCCCCTCCCTCACGCGTGGGTAGGACTGTGACTATGATCAGGTTTCCTTCGATGGCAAAGGTGAAGTTGTAATCAAGGGCCTCAGTCAGTTGACTTTAAATCAGTTGACTCTGAGCTAACCAAAAAGAGAAGTGGGGGCCCTGAGATAATCAGATGAGTCCTTTCAAAACAGTCTAGAAGCCAGAGACCCTCCCTCCTGCCAACCTTGGTGTTGCAGTCCCTGCAAGTCCCACAGCAAGGGAGACGTGGTACTGTAACAAGCCTGAGAGCTCAGGAGAGGACCCCAGATCACAGGTGGGACCCAGCTCTCAAGACACGTAATTGCAGCTTCAGGAGGCAGAAGATGCAGTTAACGCAGTACGCACTCTGCCTTTACGCTGTGGACCAACTTCCCTCCATATCTGTGGTTCCATGTTGGCAGATTCCACCAACAATGAACGGACAATATTTTTAAAAATTACATCTGCATAAGTATACATAGACTTTACCTTGTCATTAGACCCTAAACGATATGGTATAACAATGATTTGCCTGGCATTTACATTGAATCCAGTATTATAAGTCATCCAGAGATTATCTACAGTATCCGGAAGGATGTGTGTGGGTTAGGGGCAAACCTGGCACCATTTTATAGAAGCAACATGAGTGTCTGCAGACTTGGGTATCTGCAGGGACCTGCAGGGACCATGGAGGCAGCAAGAGGACAAAGGACGCAGACTCTGCGGGGAGAGAGGAGATTCCAATCCGGGAGAAAGAGCTGCTCCTCTCAATCGTCCCCACCATTTGCGGTCCCTATACAGTGCACGGTGTCTGGGCTCCTCAGTGGATGAAGTTTGGCCCCAGGAGCTCAGAGTGTGGCTGGTAGAAGTCATAAGGTCCATGTGGATACCACTGAGGCTGGCGTGAGGTCACAGGTGAAGTGGAGACTCTCAGAGGCGGCGGGGGCCTCTGCCCTGGCTGTGGAGCTGTGGTTGGCCAGCCGGCCCTCTCCCATTCAGGTCCATGTACAGGGCACCCAGTTTCCTATCTGTACTTCAGCCCAGGCTTCAGGGTCTCCCTTAAGTCACCCCAAATCCCTGTCCCCCCTTCTGTCCTCTCAGACTGCCCTTGTGTAACTGGTCAGATGAGCCCCAGCAGCATCCAAGGGACCGCCCGCCCACACCACTTGCACAGCCATGTAGTCAGGAGGCACTCTTTGGGCTCCTTCAAGTTTAAATATGACCTCTGACCCTGCCTGCTGCACCAATATCCGGGCCTTTCCAGGGACAGGGCCACAGCCCCAGGTCCCGTTGCTGCCTGTGGCCTCTCTGCTAGTTCAGCCGGCTCAGGTTCTGCTGGGATTCCAGAGCAGAGCAGGTAGAGTCAGTCCCATCATGGCCAGTGTCGAGGCCCCGGAGGCTGCTTGGACCCTGGCACCTCCCCGCCCTGGGTCATGTTTCACTGGGAGCTTTCGTGGTGATGCCACATGGATCCTGCCCACATCCTGGACAAGCCGGCAAAATCACTAGACCCACATCACAGAAAAGGAAACCAAGGCTCCAGCTGGGAATGCTGATTGCAAAAGGACACTCAGAGGAAAAGGGGGAGCAGCTAGACCAGAGCTGGGGTCTCAGAATCACCAGGATCTGTCCACTCCCCTGCAGTTGGACAGCTGTGACCCTGGGCCTTTGTTCCCTGCTGCCCTGCTGATGGACATTCGTGTGGTTTGTGACTCGGGGCTGTCACAACCAAAGCTGCTCTAAACACTCATGTGTGAGATTTGGGAGATTACTTACTTTGATTTCCCTGGGATGAAACCAGAGTGGGTGGCCAAGCACCAGCAGCCTGTGAACAACCTGCCCCAGGGTCTCCCAATGTGATGGTTGGTGTTTGGATTTACAGGCAGCCTTCAGGGTAGAAGACCTCCAGGTCTTCCAGGTCCTTGCCTGTCCTGAGCATGCCTGATCTTTACATTCTGGATGTGCTTGCGGCCTGGGGGTGGACTTCCCCTTGGTATGTGTCCCCAAGGACTCCAAGGTCTTATGTGTTACATGGCTGAAGCTCCAGAGCTCACTGCTTCTCTGATCTGCCTTCCTTTTTTTTGTTTTTTGACCTCTTTCTGGAGGATTTCTCTAGTTATGTTGTCATTTCTCCTGCAGGACCTGATCATCACCTGCCCGTTCTGTTCTCATTGACGATGTTGTACTTTTCCTTGTGGGCAGTTCAGGGCAGGCCTTCTCCAGGAGTCCCTCCTCACTCACCTGCGCAGGTGCAGTGCAGATCTCTGGGCTGGGCCCTCTGGTCACCTTGCTGGCTTCTCCCTGTGGCAGGCAGGGGGATTTTCCTTTGCTAAACCCAGAGAAGTCCCGCTAGCGACTCACTTTGCCTTGTGAATGAGGTTCAAACTCTGCACCCTGCACCACGGGGCCCTCAATTCCTGGCCTCCACCACCTTCCCTGCCCCTCCAGCTCCCCCACTGACTTGACCCTGCACCTTTTGGTCCCAAGTCTCATCATACCACATCCACCTGCCTTAGAGTTTTTGCCCAGTGCCCAGCATCTCTGGGGAGTTACACACACATACCCACGCAGGCACAAGGATGCACAAGCACAGTGCTGTAGCTCAGATGCTCTTCAAAGGTGTCCCCCAGGGTCCATGCACTAAAAGCTCTGTCCCCAGTAGTGTTGGGACTTTTAAGAGGTGGGCTCAATGAGAGGTATTGAATTCACTGGGACACTGTCCTCTAAAAGGATTCCTGTATTTCTCCTGGGAACCCAGGTAGCTCTTCCAGGAGCAGTGAGTTACAGAGCCAGGCCTCCCCAAGCATGTGCTTGCACCCTGCTGAGTGTCACCATCGCCCCTTGTGCTTCTCTGCCATGTTGTGACCCTAAGGAAGAGGCTGCACCACCAGAGTCGAAACTCATGAGGCCAGTGGATCTCAGACTCTCGATTCCCAAACCGGGAACATTAATTTTAAGTATTCAGCTTCAGGCATCTTGTTATGACAACAGGAGATGCACTCATACACATGCCCACACTCCTACATGCTTATACACACACATGCACAGGGTATGCATGTGCGCGCTAACCACACACGTGGGCACACCGATACGTATGCACATATTCATGCACACAGATAACTATGTGCATGTATATATCACATGACTGCACACGTATACACACATGAACACACATGTGCGGGCTCTGTATGCGGCTGGCTTTTTCTCCTCATCCAGGTGGCCCTAGGTCATTTCTGTTACTCCATGTCATCTGATAAACCCAGAGGATTTCCTTTCTCCCTGCAAGAACGTGATCACTTTGAGGGCAGAGACTGTTTCTTTGGTTCTCTAGTTCAATCCCAACACCTAGCGTAGCACCTAGTACATACCAGGTGCTGAGTGTGTGAAAAAATGAGTGAATAGAAGGAAGGAGGGATGGAGTGATAGAATACAAGAATGGTCATTGGTGTTGACCCCTGGACCTTCCATCTTTGCTCTGTGGCCATAGCAAGTTACTTAACCTCTTGTTGGGAGAATAAGCCTTTTGGACAGAGTTCTGTGGGCTGTGTTTTCTTGCGGGGCAACACATTCTTCGGTCCTCGAGGTCTTGCTCCCAGATCCCTGCCCTTCACCTGGCTCAGTATCTAGCAGGTAGTAACTTCTCACTAAATGCCTCGTTGAAAGGATAAGCTTCCTAAATGTTTACGTTGAAGCAGCAATGACCCCCACTCTCCCTCCTTTCCCCAGCACCTTTGCCCCATCCCTCTTACTTTCTATACAGAGCTGTGACTCGGTTTCCCAAGGAGAAAGGTCATCCAGAGACCAGAAGGCTGAGAAGCCAGAAGGAGCTCACTGTTAGTGGCTGGGAAAGTTGTGTAAGCCCCCAAGGGGCCCACGACTTTATAACGCTCACTGGGGGCTGGTCCCCGGGGAGTGCCACTGTGTGACAGAGTCAGCCCCATGGATGACCAAGGCCTTGCTGTCTCCTCTAGGGAGCAACCAGGAGCCCCACTGTGGGAACTGGAGGTTCTTCCTATCTCCCAGAGAGCTCTGAATCTCTGCATCTTCGTGGGGAGTGGTCTCTCGCATTCTGTGTTGGTGGCCCACGCTAACAACTTGCAGATCTACTGGGTGGAAAGTTCACTAGATGAGTTCCAGAGAATGGATGAGGAAAATCAAGAGATCGTAGAGATTTCTGCATAGAGCCTGGGGCAGGAGGTGGGGAAATCTGAGATGGGGAAGATGGGGTGAGGGGTACTGGGAAAGGCCCAGGGATAAATAGCCAATGACCCAGCTTGGACATGATTTGTGAGACATGGCTGTGAGACCCCAAAGGGAACCACCAAGTGGACGGCCGGATACATAGGTCTGGAGTTCAGAGGGGAGGTCATGACTAGAGAGACAAATTTGGAAGTCATCGGCTTGAGGATATTTCGATCCATGGGAACCAGTGAGGTCACTCAGGGAAAGTGGAGAGAGAAAAGAGAAGGCACCAAGGAGCCCCCAAGCCCCATGAGATTGCAGTCCCAGGGGACCTGCATTTCAGGCACTGCCCCCAACTCAACGACAGTACCCTAAATCCTTGCCATTGGAGGGAGTGACATCTATGCCGTGGTGCGGGGAAGAGGGAGTGGGACTTGGAGAAGGCCCCAAGTCCAGCTGGCAATGCAGGGGGCTGTCACTGGAGAGGTGTGGAGGGGAGGGGAGGACAGTTAGTGACAGCACCTAGCAGACAAGAGGCCACTGCAGGGGCTGTGCCCTGATTCAGGTGAGGTGACAGGATGGGCTATGGAAGGAGGGCAAGAAGTCCTTGGGAAAGAGCAAAGTCGGGCCTGAGCACCAGGAAAAGGCCAGGAGATGAGGCCCAACTGATGTGGCCCCTGTGACTCTTGTTTTATAGATGAGGATACTGAGGCTGGGGAGCTGAGATCAGTACCCAGGCAGCAGAGGCTGAAGCCTAGCCCAACCACTACGCATCTCCCAGGATCCACAAGGCTCTCTGGCATTCTTTCTTTCTATTTTCAGAATTAAAATGAAAGAATCAAGCAGGTCCAGTTCCCTCTGAGGATGGCGCTGCCTGCAGCCCAGCTCACCAACCCACTCAGGCTGGGCCCCGGGATGACAGGGGCGGCTGGCTCAGGGCTGAACTTCCACTCCATAAAGCACGGTGGGAGGACCCACCTCCTGGGAGGTCACTGGTTCATGAATTCAAAGGACCCTCCCAGCTAGCGGGGAAACCTGAGATCTTCCAGAGAAAGACCAGAGCTGCTTTTAAAACCCCAGGCTGGACAAAGGCAGCCCGGCTTAGGAACGGGCAAAGCTGGAGGGTAAGGAGGGGGGCTGACCAGGCTTAGGGGAGGGGCCAGAACCAGCCTCTAGGTCAGATTCCAGAGAACTGCCTAGCCTTGTGGGCCCTGGGTCCCAAATGCATCTTCCACAGCACTTCCCAGAGGAAGTGACAGAGGCCACCCCAAGATTCAGGACCTGGAGCCACTGGCTATGTGGACCACCATTCAGAAGCTGGGGCCCCTGCACTGAATGTGAGGGGGGTGCTTACAGGTAGGGGGCCAAGGAAGACTACAGATGTCCCAGGTCAGGCTCTCTGTCTTGAATGCCACTCCCTTGCCTGGCATCTAGCGGGAAATGTGGGCACCAGATAGCCCCTGGCACTTGGACTGCTGCTGTGTAGCTGTGGGCAGCTCACCTCCCGTCTCTGGACATCAGTGTCTGGTCTGCAGACCTGAGATATGCAGACGTTGCTGTGGAAGTGCAGGCTCAGCATCCAGCCAGGGCCCGCTCCGCATCCTTTTCCCAGGCCAGATGTTAGGAATTCAGGCTGCGGGCACAGGTCAGGGGCCGCTCCCACCGCTCGCTGGGGTGGGCAGCGGTGGGAGGGCCTGTCCAGGAGCAAGCCGCATTCCTGGAGGTTTTCTTTACAGTCTGCCCTCTTGTCTTGCCCCTTTTGTGTGTGGGGCTCTTTCTTCTGCCGCTCTCTTCCGAGGCCTTTCGGACCTTCGAATTAGCTAAACACTGCGCCCGACAACAGAGTTGGGAAACACACAAGCCAACTTTAATTTGATCCTGCACATTCGGAGGAAGACAGGCCTTTGTGCCTCAGGCAGGTCCAGGGCCGTCTTAGGAAGTCTTCAAACAACCCCAAATTCTTGGCAAGTCTCTTTTGCATAATCCACTGGAATCTGCCAGACAAAGGCCGCTGGGAAGTCAGTTTGAGAAATAGGTGAGGAAACCAAAGGTGTCAGTGTCAGAGAAGGAGCAGCTGAAATGGGTGCTCGCGGGTGATCTGGCGTCAGTTCCCGCTGAGGCTCCAACACCAACCCTGGCCACAGCTGTAATGAGACGGTGGCCCAGCCTCCCTGTCTCTTGGATTTTCTGGACTCTTCTAGGTGGGCACTCATGGAGTTTCATGGCTGTTTTCCCTTTGAGCAGAGCCCAGAACTGGATCCCACGGGCCTACAGGGTGGCAGAGGTGGCTCCGCTTTGCGAAGGTGCTGGGCTACTGATCTGCCCAGCCAGGAGTTTGAACCCCCTGCGTCACCCAGTGACCGAGCCTTAGCCAGGGAACTTTCCCAGGCGTGTTCACTCGTGGGAGGGTGACACACACATCTCGTGTCCTTGCACACTGCACAATGATCTTGCACCTTTCAGCTATGATCTTTTCCCCGACTCAGGCAAGCTGACAAGCTAGAAATAACAGATTGGGCAGTGGGAAGACAGTCAGTGAGGGGAAAGGCTCTGCCCTCCTGGGGCTTACATTCCAGGGGACAAAGAAAAAGAGACCAGCTCCTAAGTAATGCAGAGCCAGAGAGTGCCTAGTGCTGGAGAAAACTATGATGAAGGAAGGTACTAGGGACCGAATTGTGGCCAACAAAATTCTTAATTCTGAAACCTGCAGCTCCAGGACCTTGGGATATGCTTTATTTGGAGCCAGACCTTAATGGATGGGCCCTCATCCAAAGACTGGTGTCCTTGTGAAAGGGGCAATAGGGTACACAGGAGTTGGGGCGGGGGATAAGGCACAGCAAGCCAGGGGGAGAGGACAGCCCCTTCTCTGGGGTGACCCTGCTGACACTTTCTCTTTGTCCAGCATCCAGGAGCCAGAGACTACAAATCACTGTTGTTTAAGGCTGGGTCCTTTGTCTCAGCAGTTCTGGCAAATCGACATGAGATAAAACAGTGGTGGGGTGGTGACCAGACTAGGTGGTCTAGAATGCCCCTTGAATGAGACGCAAGTGAACAGATCAGAGCAAAAGAAAGTGGGGGAGAAGCTAAGGAGGGAAGAGCTGGGCCCGTCCCCTAACTCCCACTGGAAGAAGGGCTGAGCGAGCAATGATAAGAGAGGCGGAGGCAGCAGCAGGTGACTCCAGATACACAGGGCCGCGCAGGCCCTGGGAACTGACCTCCAGGCGCCCATGCCTCTCGTCCTCTTGAGACAAGATAAAAGAAATAAAAGATAGGTGAAAAGGACACCAGGTCATCGTAACTAAAAGTTGTACTATTAAGAAGTCTGAAACTTTTGGGCCTCAGTCAAAGTTACCCAAGGCGATCCCTATGGGCTTTGCCTTAGTTCATTTAGCCCCTTTCCTTCCAGACCCATCATACCCCAAATTCCTCAAGAATACCGGAAGTCTATAAATTGGCTTAATTGAGAAAGTAAAGAGGAGGAACCTGATCCTGAAATAAAGGATCAGGTTGAGAGAATCTAAAAAAATGCTTAAATTGCTTATTAAAAGAAAGAAAGAAAGAAAGAAAGAAAGAAAGAAAGAAAGAAAGAAAGAAAGAAAAGAAAAGAAAAGAAAAGAAAAGAAAAGAAAAGAAAAGAAAAGAAAAAAAACCTGGGCCCATATGTGTAAAATGAGTTGCTCCCCTTCTGGAGGTCGGCCACCCTTTCCCGGGGTTCCACCCTTGAGAGAAGTATAAATGTTCTCTGCCCTGGGAAGTAAGCACATCTCTCTCTTATTTCTGCCTAGTAAAACCCTTCCCCCGCCTTTTACTGGCTGGTCCTAGAAGTTCTTTTTCCACAATGGGAGTTGGCAAACCTATATATTTATTCTACAAAAAGGATGAATTAAGGTTCTTTACTTCATGCCTTTAATCCCAGCACTCGGGAGGCTGAGGTAGGAGGAGCGTTGTGAGTTCGAGGCTGGCTTGGGCTACAACGTGAGCACAAGGTCGGCCTCAGCTACATAGCGTGACCCTGCCTCAAAAAACTAGGGCCAGGAGATTGGCTCAGTGGCTTAAGTGCCTGTCTGGCAGGCACGAGGTTGGGAGTTCGATCCCTGGTGCTGAAAAAAAAAAAAAAGTTCTTTACTTTACCTTCAGGGACCTTCTGAGACCTGGTCTGGTGACATTCTCACCCCTGCTCCAAAAGGCTCAGCTTAGAGGTGGGTGCAGGGCTGGGCAAGAAGAGAGCATGTGGCAAGTGTGAACTGGTCTCTGCAGGCCAGCAGAGGCTATGGTGCCAAGCAGAGGAGATGTGCAGCCTTACCCAGGACAGTCCCCTCCAGCCCAAGGGTCCTAGACACTCTGTCTTCTGTTGGTCCTCAGTGTATCCAGTGGGGACTTGCAGGCAGGAAATGAAACCACCCTTAAACCTGCACAGGGCCTTGGGAGCTGTCTTAGTTACTTTTTTCTTATTGCTCAGACAAAATACCCAATGCCCAAAATTAAGGAAGGAAAGGTTTATTTAGCTTATAGTTTGCAGAGGTTTCGGTCCATACTCAGTTGGCTCTATGGCAGGGTGGCACATGCAGAGGGCAACAGTTCACAGCAGCAGAAGACAGCAAAAGCAACAAAAGCCAGATAGGGAGGAGAGAAAGGCCGAGTCTCTTTCCTTCCCTTGTACTGTATGCAGGCCACCCGCCCCAGTGTGGGTGTAGCACTCACACCCACAATCCCAGCACTGGACCATGAATCAATCACAAATTCTAGAATCCTGCCCCTATGACTACATGAGGCTCTGGGGGGACATCTAGACACAAACCATAATCAGGGCCCTGCTGTATTTCAGTCATGGTGACTTCCCATTGGCACCATTCCATGACAAAAAGGGGTTGAATCAGAAACTCAGTACACAGGATTGAGAACTCAGAATCTGTTTGGTGTTTCCATCCCTGAAAAACATCTTGGAAGATTACAATGTTAGGCAAGAAGTGGGAACAGACCGTATTAATCACCTCCATGTGTCTACGCTTTCAGAATTCCCAGTGCCCTGAGGTAAGTTCTCTGGTCCCATTTTACAGATGGGAAGAAAAAAAAAAACCAAATCCTGAGGCTCAAAAAGGAAAAGCAACCTGTCTGGTCCCTTTGCTGGCCAGCAAGCAGGGAGCGAAGGAGGTCTTGGGGACAGCTGGCTTGTGGCAGACTCTGTCCTCCTCCTCTCCCCACGGATGAATACCCCGCCACAGTTCCCACGGAGGCCTTTTAGATTTGTGGAGAAAAACAAAACCCTGAGTGCCTCCCGCCTGGGGCTTATCTGCTGTGCTCCCAAGGCTTTTGACTGCCAGGACCCCACTTTGGACACTGTTCTTGGTCTGTGTGGTTGACATTGGTGCCTCTGCAGGAAGCTGACTGTCTCTGAAGGGCTCTGTTCAGGCCCTTTTGCAGTCACCCTGGGTTCCACGTGCTCTCGAAAGAACTACTCAGGGTTCCACAGAGCTGTCATTGGAGCAGGGTGAGCCAAGGCTGTGGCTGCTCGAGCTGCTCCCCTCAGCCAGCAGCTCACGGCATCACCTCGTGGAGCCCTGCTGCTGCATGATGTCCACTTCCCAGGGGGAAACTGAGACTCTCCAAGGTGAAGTCACTCAGAGCAGTGAACTCCACAGGTTGTGCCCAAGTCTGCTGAACTCTGAAGACAGTGGCTTTTCCCACCACCTCTCAGGGAGGCCAGAGGTGGTGAGGCGCAGGCACTGGCTCATGCCAGGCCGCCCACTAGGCCTCCTAGCTGCTGGTCCCTGGCAGGCTCTCTCTCAACCCACCGGGAACCACAGGTGGAGGCACATGGTGGCCTGGCATCCCAGGAATGTGGCCAGCCAGGCTTATTATGTCTGCCTGGCTCTCCTGGCCTTCCCTCCGGTCCTTCAGCTCTGCCCTGTTCCCAGGCGGCACAGTCACTGTTAATTAACCAGAGGAGAAAGCCCAGATCAGAGGCCTGGAAAGGGTGAACTTTCCAGGGCTCCCACTCTAAAGGGCTGGGGCAGAAACCCTGCCCTGGGAGGCAGAGTGGGAGGAGAGAGACCAGAGCAGAAGAGGGAGATGCAGAGACACTGGCAGAGACAGAGAGAGGTGGAGACA
Organism: Dasyprocta punctata; assembly: GCA_004363535.1. NCBI lineage: Eukaryota > Metazoa > Chordata > Mammalia > Rodentia > Dasyproctidae > Dasyprocta > Dasyprocta punctata. The sequence continues at coordinate 24,480 of RJWM01001849.1, read as the reverse complement.
GATACAGATGGAGACTCTGATTCAGAGACAGAGACACAGTGGGCAGAACCAGAGAGAGATACACAGAGACAGAAGGACAGAGCTGTAGAGACCCACCTGCCAGACATTCTCGTCCAGTTTTGAGCCCAGCCTGGAGAGTCCCCAGAGAGCCCCAGGGCTTCCAGCCTCTGATGTGTCAGGTTTTCTGGTGAACAGTTTTCAAAATCCCTTGGAAAACTGTGGGCGTTTCTACCCTCCTCCCCCAAATGCCAGACCCTGTGCTGAGGGTGAGCCTGGCTTCCCAACAGGCCTAAGGTGAGATACAGAGACAGAGAGACCCAGAGGCTGGTGACTCTGGGGACCAGGCTTTGCCACCAGAGTGACCCTGGAGGTGGCAAGAGGCAATACCTCTTTTGAAAGCTGGAGGCCATTGGGTGCAAGGGGCTTCCCCAAGCACCTCCCCCTCCTTGCTGCCTGGGCCTGGGCCCCTCTCTTCATCTAGACCAGATATTGGAGCCTGACCCACCTGGAAGACTCCAGGGTGAGCTGGGGGAGCTGACTTTGGGGTTTCCAAGGAGAGCGCAGAGGGGCTCTAGCCTCCAGGACAGGCAGCAGGGTCCTCCAAGGACCCAAGCTCAGAGTTGGATCACAGAGGGCCACACTCCTCAGTTAATTCTTCCCCAGCCCTACAAAAGCAGCTCACTGTAGTAAGTGTCCCTCCATACCTGGCCCCTCCACCTTCATCCTGCACATACTGGACTGACCACCACCCCGAGACGGGCTATTGTTGCCCATGGACTGAGCCTCAGACCCACATCTGGACAGGGGCCCCATCTGGAGGTGCTCAGCCCTCCATCCCCAAGGTCCTCCAGGCTTCCCATCTCCCCACCCCACTGCTCAGGACACCCAAACCATGTAGGTCGCTGCACCCTAGGTCCCCCTGACTCCTCCTTCCCCCAGCAAGGGCTCTCCTCAAGACCCAAGTCAGTGCCCCTCTTCCAGGAAGAATTCCAGGTGTTCTGGGGGGTGCACACTGCTCCTCGCCTTCCTCTGAGAGCTCTGTTGGGGTCGGGAGCTGCTGCCTTTCTAAATCACATCCACGGAACCTACAGATATCACCTGCCAATCTCCATCACAGCTCTCCAAAGATCAGTGAGTTCCCTCCGGAATGGCATTGCGTGCCATGGTGAGCTTGTGTGTCTTCAAGAGGTTGGGACAAGGGGAAGATTTTAGAGCCAAAAAGTGGAGGATTGTGCAAATTGTTCTGACATAATAACCCTGGGCCCCAAGAATTAATACAGAGGCTATTTAAGGACCAGTAGTCCATGGGTGAACTATGGTCACATGTCCTTGAAGATATGCTGTCTGTACAAATTGTAGGTTCTGGCAGGGTCTTCTATGAGAGTTCTTGTTAGCACACTTGTGTGAGAACCCTTCTTTCATACTCTCCCGGTTTTATTATGATGTCTTGTTTTTCTTTTTGGTTAGGGCTTGACACAAGTGACTTCATCTTGATCGAGTTAACTTTCATAGACTTATTTGAAAAAGGAGTCTTCGCACACATAATTGAGTTGAGGGTCTCAATATGGAGTCATCCTGGACTAGGATGGGTCCTAAATCTAACAACAGATGTCCTCGTGAGAAGAGGAGAGAGGCTGGAGCAATGGTCTGTTACACAAAACTTGCATGGTGACTGGGAAAGGAGTCAGTGAATCTGGATGCACTTGGGTTGTGACCCTGGCCTGGGGCTCCCTGTGCCCACCTATTGCTGTCCCCAAAAAGACTCATAAAGGTCACACAATACTGAAGGCAGAGCTTAGAGTGATGCATCTACAGGCTACAGATCTCCAGGGATCACTGGCAGTCGCCATGGATGGGAAACGTGGGCCATTCTTCCTCACAGCCTCATAAGGACCCCATTTGTTCACACCTTGATCTTGGGCTCTGTGTCCTGAGCCACGGGAGAGTTCATGTCAGTGGAGATGTGTACCACAGTTGCAGGACTGGAACACCCCTGCTCCCTACCGACTGTGACCTCAGTGTCTTCTCCTGGACTCTACTTCAAGGCAATGACAGCACCATAAGCAGGTGTTAAAGGGTCCTTCTCTCATAGGGTGTCATATCAGCTTACAGATTCCAGCCATGGGCACAACTCTTCCTGGGCTTCGATAGGCAGTACATCTGACCTCTCCTAGACACAATGAAAGCAGAAACCTGAGGCTCAGTCCTCACACGCAGATCAGGATTTAGGCAAGAAAGTTATGACAAGGGACCCCTAAATAGGTGCATGAATCAGAGGCACTGATTTCTTTGTTTCACAGAAGCCCTGTTGGCTCCAGGACTAACATGGTAACAAGATATTGGGGACACAGGCCCTCTAGCCTCAAGGGGTAGCCCTCATCTACAAGGTCTCAGAGGCAGGACATGGCCGCTGCATGCACACAACACCTGCTCTATACAGCCGTCTCATGCAGATGATGGCCTTTTAGCACCACAGAGGACGAATCACATCCCAGGGCTAGAGCACCATGTGGCCAGACTTAGCCACAGCAAGGCTAGGAGATGGCCCAGCACTGGCTTCTCTGCACACACTAAAACATCCCTTCTCCAAGTGTAGTTTCAGATCCAAGAGGTGGAAATTATGTCTTAGTTTTCTGTTACTCTAACAGAATGCCCAGGGCTGGGAAGTTTATAAAGGACAAGAATCTGCTTGGCTCATGGTTCTAGGGGCTGAGAAGTCTCAGAATGGTGCCCGGCCTCTGCTGGGCACTGGGTGAAGCCATGTGCTGTGTGGAGGGCATCACAGGATAGGCAGACAACACATGCCAGCAAGAGCTCACTTTTATAACAAAGCCACTCCCTGTGGGTGGACTGGTTTGTTTCTTCATGTAGACAGAGCTCTAGTGACCTGATCACCTCTCAAAGACCCCCATTTCTCAATATGCTGTGTTGGGGGCCAAGTTTCCAATATGTGAACTTTAAAGGACACATTCAAACCAACGTCAATTATTTTCATGAAAACACTGGCACACGAATTGCCATTTTTCTTCCTTTCTCCATGAGGATACCATGGAATTTCCCAGAGGCCTCGTGACATGGGACAACCCTGCCTCCATGACAGCTAATGGATCAGTGCTGGTAGAACTGTGCATTTACCTCTTTCTAGGTTTCCACATCTCATACAATAAATGCCCATAGACAACACCGGTATCACCAAAGACTCTTTAAGGTCCTCGATAATCTTTAAGATGCAAATGGGCCTCCAGATCAAGAACTGGACAAATAAGGGAACTAGATGTCACAGGAAAATGCGCAACAACAGAAGCTGACCAGATTTCTCAGGCCAGCCCTGGGCACAAACTCGTGGCCTCCCATGACCACCCAGGAGGCGAGGGTCTGGTGTTTTGGAATTTGAGAGCAGAGACATTTCTTGCTAGTCCCTGCAGCAACAACTCAGTGTCAGCCTAGAGCTCAGTGACCCATCAAAGTTTTGTGACTGTTGCTGTGTGGCTGGAATTTAGCCTCTAAAATTCTGAGACCCTTGACTGATGACTCTGAACCTCCGTTTGTTCATCTTTCAAATGGAGCAACACCTCAGGAACCTTTCGAGAAGAGCAGCCAGGGGTCACAGGAAGCAGCGTGCATAGTCCTTAAGTGGAAGTTCTGCTAAGAGTCAGACCCGGCCCCACACAGGGTGAATGGATTGGCAGAGAAATCCCTATGGGGTGTGTGTTTTGGAGGTGGGGGAAGGCCAGCTCCAAAATGCCACTCTCCATCTCCCCAACCTTCTGTGATTCCCCAAGGTGGTGAAGCACCTCCTGCAGTTAGCATTCAAGGCCTTCTCCATCCTGGCCTCCACCCACTCTGCGAGAGAACTTTCTGTACATCTTTTGGATGGTGGATTCCCTTGAGTCCAATTTTCCTGAGCCAGGGGTCCCCCATGAAGAGCAGGCCTTCTCCCTCAGCTGCACAAATCATTCTGTCTTGGGAGAGGAGGCCGGAAGCAGACACACTCACAACCAGCATTTGTAAACACATGCCTGCTTTATAACATCAGCAAACAGAACATGTTTTCCTACTTAACAGGAAATGGAGCCCAGTGCCTGGGCTCCCCACCGGGGCCCCAAGGCTCACATGCACGTGGCCCATGAAAATGGGAGAAAGTCAGTGACCGAGGGTGGGGGGCGATGGAGCCGTCTGGTTTGCAGGAGAAATTCCCAGCAGCACACACACATCCAGAGCCTCCCGCACCAGTGCTGCCTCTCACACTGGAGGGCTGCAGCTCTTTCCCTGGGACTCCAGGTCAGCCTGAGACAAAGGCAAAGCAATGCGTTTCTAACCAGCAAGTCTTTTCTCTGTCACAAGACCTTCAATGTCTACCCTGAGGGCAACAGGGAAGCTCCAGGCTATTGTCAGGAGCTGCAGCCAAGCCTCAGAATGACACAATTGCACCAGAACCCTAAACGGCCTGAGGAATTTAAAAAAAAAAAAAAAAAAACCAATCCCCTTCCCCTCCGCCTCCTTCCTTGGGGGTGGGGCCGGCTGGCGGCGGCGGCTGCAGCAGGCAGCTAGGCTGCGCCATTCATGGCTTAGGGGCGCAGGCCCCACGCGGAGACAGGAAGGCCCGGGCCGCTGATTGGACCTCGCCGCCCAGGGCTCAGCCAATCCGCAGCCTGGGAAGCCGGACCATTCATGAAAGCGCCGGGAGAAAGCGCGGGGGTGGGGCTCGCCGGGTTATCTCTGGGCCTCGCGGGCTGCCCTAGGGCCACCGGCCTTCCGTCCTGGCCACGCCGCGTCCAGCCCCTCGTAGGGTAGACCCCGGCCGGCGGCTGAGGAACAGGCCAGGCTTTCTGGAAGGCCTCCCGGACAGGGCCTGACAGCCAAACGCGGCCTCCTTCAGTCACAGTGGCTATGAAGTCATTTTTTTTCCTCCTGCTGATTGAAATCATCTGTTTTCAGTTCCCTAACAAATTCATTGAGTTCCCTCTGAGGCTGGGGCCCCTCGGCTGCCTGCCGAGTCGGAGCCTATAGCTGTGGCCTAGACTCACACAATTTCATCTTCTTGGATTTACAGGGCTCCGGTTTCCAGAGACCCCGTGAAAGACACATTTGTGCAGGTCATGGGTGGGCCTCAGCCAGGATCTTTATAAATGGCATTTGCTGGCCTGTGTCCCTAAGCCGTGGCCCTCAAATCTTCGGATTTCTGGGGCCCCAGATGGCACAAGACCCAGAAAAGCCCAGAAACCCACATGCACGCTCTCTCTGAAAAGTGGCCCGATGTCCTGGTATCCCCACAGGATGGGACCCTCCTTTCCTCTTGTGGCAAGAGGAAGCTCATTAAGCCAGTCGCTTAAATGCCTGCACAGGGCCGGTGTCCTGTTCTTTTTGGGGAGTGGCCCTCCTGGGCCTCAGAGACAGGGGAGGGTCCGCTTCTGCACTTTCCCCAGGGTGGTGTGGGTGAGAACCTGCCAGGCTGCTTGGCAGCCTGCCTGCTTTCTGAGCCCCAGGGCCCTCTTCTAGAAAGTGGCATGAGCACACACAGCCGCGGTCACATGAGCGCGGGGTGAAGTGCCCAGCACGGGGCCTGGCACGTGGTGAGAACTTAGTCACAAACTTTGGTTGTTGGTGGTGACGTCAGCAGGACACAGAAGACAAAAGAAAGGGTCGCATTCCACTTCCGGGCCCCAGGAGCACGACACAGAGCCAGCAGGGAGTAATGGGCTCAAGAGCCCAGGGGACCCCCTTCTCACGCCATGGTCAGTCAACCCCTGCAGTGGCACAAACGAGCCACTGAGCATGAGTGCCAGGGGAATTTTTCTCAATGGAAAGATTTCTTCAGAGTGAGAGTTTCACCAACCCCTTGGGGGCCGTCGATAAGGAGGCCCGGCTTCTTGACTTCCAAGTGTGTTACGTAAGCCCGAAAGGCTGATCAAAAGGGAAGCATGTGGCTCTGGAGAGTGGGCGGGCAGCTCTGCAGCTGTTCCAACTTTCGGCTGCCTTCCCAGGCTGCGAAGACTCGGGCTCTTGGGCTTGTCCGAACCCGACTGGGGAATGTGAGGTATGGAATCGGCAGAGAGGTGCCAAGGACGCCGGCTGCAGGGGAGGCTGAGGGTGGACCCCTCTCTCTGCCTTTCCAAGCAGCCAGCACCTCCCCCACAGCAGCCTCTGTGTTTAGGGTGGGCAGAGAAGAGTGCCCCCACCTCTGGTCCCTCCTGTATGAGGTCTGTCATATAGGCGCACCTGGCAAGGCAAGGAAAGCAAGGCCAGAGCCCAAGGCCAGTGCTCCCCTGGGCCGCATGAGGCTGGGAGGCGAGGCCCGCTGAGCACGGATAAAGGAAGCAGGAAGCAGAGCCGGCGGATTGAGGGAGTTAGAACCTACCACTTCTCACTTCTGCTTCAGGCCAAATGGGCCTCTTTTTGTCTATTTTGTTAAACTGAAGGTGTTGGGGATAGAAAGATTCATGAGTTTCCCAATCTGGCTCAGCATTCTGGCTGCAGCAATGGAGAAAAAATTTAAAGATACTCAGTGACCCATTTTAACGTGGGTCAGAGGCATAGAGAAGCCTTAAGTAACTTCCAGACTGGCCACATACCTACCTTCCTTTCCTCTCGTGAGGAATGGGGACTATGACAGAGGCTCAGGAGTAACTAGTGGACTTTCCATGCCACACAGTTATAGTGTGTTTAAAATATGGTAGCACATGACATGGCATTCAGAAGTTGTGGGCATAATTGGAAGTGTATTGGTCAGCATGGGTCAAGTTGTGCTGCAGTAACAAACAGTCCTCCAGATCCCAATGACTTGAAGCAGAGCTGGCAATTGTTTCTGTAACGGGCTGGATAATAAATATTTTAGGCTTTGCTATCCATTCAGTCTGTTTTACAACTTCTATGTTCTGTCATTGTAGCACAAAAGCAACTCGAAACAGTACATACATGAATAGGCTGTGTTCTGATAAAACTTTATTTATAAAAATAAGTGATGTTGGCTGGGCATGGTGGCACACTCCTATAATCCCAGCACTCAGGAGGCTGAGGCAGGAGGACTGTTGTGAGTTTGAGACCAGCCTGGGTTACAAAGTGAGCTCAAGGCCAACCTAGACTGCATAGTGAGACCCTATCTCAAAAAGACAAAAAAAAAAAAAAAAAAGTGATGAACCAAATTCAGATCATAGACTGGAGTTTGCTGACCTGTGGCTTAAAATAACCAAGACTGACTTTTCACTTATGCCACATATCTAAGGAGAAATGGGAATCCGCTCAAAGCATGCTTGCAGGACTCCTGTTGATGGAGAATCCATGTCTACATGCTTCCATCACCATGGAGACAGACTCATGTCTGGTTCTTGAAACTTCTGCCATAGTGACCCAGATTCCCCCTGTTCACATTGTGAACATGTGGCCACACCTGACTTCAGCAAGGATGAGAAAGACAGTCCTTCTGTTTTCCCAGAAAGCAGTGGCCTGGATTGATTTGTAAACAGCCTTGAGGCCCTGACCTCACAAGCTAGAAGACCTGGTGTCTAGACCCCTCTTGGGGCCCTGGGCAGTTCCCTGAAACACCTATACATCACCACCTGTGAGAGCAGGTGTGAGCAGATGTTGTCTAGGTCCCCTCCAGGCTCAGAGCAGCACCACCGTTTTGACTCTACTCCTAGCTTGGAATCATGAGTTTACTTCTGCTGCTCCTCCGCAGAGCAGGACAAGGTATTCCGGAGCCAAGGTGGGTCCTGTGAGGTCCCAGAGCAGGGAGGGTCTCCCATGAATTCATATCTCCACATTCAGCTGCCATTCTGGGATGGGGTGGTAGGTGGTCCTAGCTTTCAGAAACTGGGCCCAAGCTGAGGAATGGATGAGACCCCCAGGTATGGGAGGAGAAGACAGATATTTGGTTAACAATGAACAGCACATGGCCAATGGAGCAGCTGGCCCAGCTGCTGTCCAGACCACCAAAGGGAGGAAAGGCAAGGGTTCCAGTGGAATTGAACCCACTCGCAGGCCCGACCTGTCTGCCTTGGCACTGCTCAGACATCTTGCTACCACAGGGCTTTTGTATGTTCTGTGCCACCCCCCTGTGTCCGTGTAACCCTGCTTCAGGCCTTTTTCCACTTTTAAGTCCTTGCCTCAACTTTGTTCTAAAACTGTAGCCCCCCGTCTTGCTCAGCTTTCTATGCGTGCACTGTTTGCAATTGTCCCTGAAGCTTATCTCTCCTTCCAAATGACTTGGAGTTTTATTTTGCCCATTAGGCTAAGTCTCCACTCTCTAGGATATTAGCCCCCTCAGGGCAGGGTTTTGTTTTCTGTGTCATCTCCTCTGCCTGGGCAGATGTCATACACGTAGTAGGTATGCCACACACATTCACCAAGTGAAGGACACTGTGTCCCTGAAGCCAGATAGCCACAGGCCACCCCCGTGCCAGTTTTCAAAGAAGGAAATAGCAAGCAAACACCCAGAATGGTTGCACTGAGCATTGGCCTTAGAGGCACCCATGGCTGCTCATGGAAACCAAGGGCAGCCCAGTAAGACGAGCAACGGCTGTGGTCATCAGTGCAGAATCTCCTGGTTGCCCGTGGGTCATCTAGGCTGCAGCAACAGGTGGGAAGCAAAAGGCAACCCAGCCGAGCTCAGGAGCGGCTTCCCTGCCTGCACCTCCAGCTGAGGATCCTCCAACGTCACAGATGTACAGATGCCTCCATGGTGAGCTAGGCCCAGAAGAAAATGATCAGGAAAGGACCTCTGTTAAGCCTGAAGAGATTTATCTATGACAGGAGAAACTTGGATGCCTGAGGCAGGGTGTGGGAACAGCACAAAAATCAGGAATTCTGCAGAGGATTGCCTGCCAGAAAAAGGAGAATCTCTTCCAGTGGAAAGTGGACATTCTAAAATTAGGAGCCAGGAGATGGGGAAGTGAAAAGCCCCTCCTCATCTTTTCCCAACCCTGCGGCTTTCAGCCCTACCTCATCTTTTTTGTCTCTAACTTCTGGGTCTTTAGGAGGAAGCAGAATGAGTGGAACCGAGCAAGGAACACATTGGAGCTGCATCTTGTTTGGAAAAATGGCATCAAAACGTGTTATTCAGCTGCCTGGGGTGCATCCAGGTGGGACCCGGAGTGTAGATGCCCCAGCCAGCTCCACCTTTCAAGACCTCAGCTGGGCCTTGTAGGCTCCAGGAGGCACTAGATGGCATGTGTGCCCGGGCCACAGGGACCCAGGGCGCTCCACCCAGAGAAAAATGCCAGGCCACACTCTTTAGCCTCCTGCAGGTTCAGAAGGGCCTAGGCTGCTCCCTGAGCCATGAGTGTTGCTATGGACACTGAGAAATGGTCTGTCCCCAGCCCATTCTGGATTTGTGGCTTTGGGGAGACATGGGACCTGTCATGTGATGCACCCAACCCCACAGAAGGCTCCTAATGCGATGGCTCTTGCAGTCTACCATGGGCAGCAGAGCAAGTGGCCTGAAGGCTGGAGGTTTGGGGCCAGCCCCAAGGTGATTGATCGTGTGATCAGTTCTCCAGGCATGAAGTCTGAGGTTGCTGGAGTCTTTATCCCCAGACCCACCTGCCAGCAAGTCAAGTGATTCTGACAACTCTTCTAGTGGAGCTGGAGAGCAGGAGAGGCTGGGGTCATCCGGGCCCTACCTCTGTAGGCTTGCCTCCAAAAATAGCTCTTTCTTCCTGTGCTGGGGGCTCTGGGCCATGGGCCCTGCAGGAAAATGTTAGTTTCCAAGACAGACAGACATCTGGAAGTGCCAACTGGCCACACGCTGATGGTCAGGCCATGGCTAAGAATCATGTGGCTTTGGGTGACATCTGGCCCTGGAACCCTCTTGATCCTGTCCCCTTCATTAAGCTAATTGAGCACGTGTTTAGAGGCCAAGTCACAGCAGGTCCAGTGGGCATGATGGGACTCAAAGATGTGCACCCCAGGAACACCGGAGTGGGAACTGTCTTTCCACTGCTCCAGGGACCCCGTAGCCACCACCCCCAGAATGAGGCTGTCCCCTGAGCTGCTGCTGCTGCATTCCCACCAAGGAGGCTTGTCCGGCTGCCTGGTGTGAGTCATGGGCCTGCTGTCAGGATTCAGAAGCTTGAGCCGTTTCCTGCAGATAAGGGCGAAGTGCAAGGGAAACCTGGTGGGAGGTCACCCTGCTGCCAGAGAGCGCTTCCTCTAGAGCCCCCCAGTGCTAATTAGCCATTCCAAGCATAGTTTCAAAAACATTTAGGGATTTCCTCATCAGAATAAACTTCCTCCTGTGTTATCTTCATTTTTGGCATCTGATAGGATCCTTTTTTTGTCTTATTTATTTATTTTCTTTTGCTCGGAGATTCAGGGTAGACAGCGCTTCGCCCTGCTGCAGGCGGATGGGCAGGTGAGGACAGGGACTGCTGGCCTTCCTTCTGCACAGGGCTGTCTCTACTTCTGTGACAGGTCACAAACTGGAGCCCCTCAAGGCAAGTTAATCCTAGGAGTGTCCAGGTAAGCTTGGGACAGGTAAGGGGACAAGCGGGCCTTCCCTTGAGCATAGGCAGAATTGTGGAGTGGCCCAGAGGATGCGAGGGAAGCTGCAGCCAGAAACAGTTACCAGTTGTCACTCCCTTCTGGAAGGGAGTGCCAATGGGCTGGGGCTCCCTAGCGCCCGCTCTGCTCTGTGTACCCCGTCTCCAGGCCAGTGGCATCCTGTGGCCGCACACATGCCTCCTGGGTAGTTTGGCCACAATAGGCGATTTCCTGCAAGATCAGCCAATGCCCGGAGCCTGGGCCTCTCTGTGATGGAGCGGGTGGGATGAGCCTTGTTTGGAGCTGGACACTTTGTCTGGAAATGAGTTAGATTCTGGCAGGAGAACTACTGCCATTGTATGTTGTTTGTGGAGAAAGTGTCCCTGGAAGGACCCCATCAGCCCTCTGAACGTGGCCAACTGGGGGCCACATGGCCTTGTTCCTGAGAGCAGCAGGATGCCCGCTCTGGGAGAGCCTGTTGAGGTCTGTTGGAGTGCTCAGGTGCATCTCACCAAAGGACTATTGTCCAGACCAGAGCCCAGCTCATGATGGGTGAGGATGTTCACACAGCATCAGGGCCACTTGCACTGTGGACCAGGGTGATTACGTCCCCCATCCCAGGCTAGGTGAAAGGAGCTACAGCGCTAGTGCTCATAGCCCAGCAGGGGGCTGGACCATCAGGAGCCAAATGAGGGGAGGATGGGGGGACGGAAGGAAGGAAGGGAGGGAGGAATGAAAGAAGGAAGAAAGAGAGGAAGGAAGGGGAAAATGAATGGGTAGTAAGACAGAAGTGTAGGTGGATGGATTGGTACATGGATAAAAGAAAGGAAGAGTGGGTAGGTGGATGGTGATGGATGGACAGCAGGAAGAAAGGGAGGGAGGGAAAGAGCAAGAGTAGATACATAGATGGATAGTGAAAGGAAATGAACTGATGGATGGGTAGGTGGGTAGATGAATGGGCAGATGAGGTATAGAGAAATGAGTGGATGGAAAGAGCAAAGCAGGGAGAAAAGGAGGAAGGAAAGAATGAAGAAAGGAAAGAAGGAGGGAAGGGCAGAGGGAGGGACAGAGGGAGGAATGATGGAGGATGCCAGGAAGCACCAACATGGTTTCAACCGTGTCATTTCATGGGGTACTTTGTATCCACCCCACCACCCCGGAAGAAAGTAGGGAACAAATCCTATGGAAGTAAGTCCTGTTGGCTGCTGCACCTCACAGCAGTATACGAAGTTGCTTCCCAGACACCCTTACGCTCTTGCCATCCCAAGACCCAGTGAGTGGCTTTGCTCCAGAAACAAGTCCGCATGCTGTCCTCTGCCCACCTCCTCCCTAGCCATGGCCCAGCCTCCCAAGCCCGATGTCCAGCCCTGCAGCTCCTCTCCACAGAGGCCCAGGCAGCCTGTCTGCAAGCCTAGCCCTGACCCCAGTGACAGTAGACCCCACGTGACAGGATACCGTCCACAAGCCAGACCCTCACGTTCGACGTTTTGTCTCCTCTCTTGACCGCTGCTGAGCAGACAAGGCAGAAAGGGCAGTAAGGACTGCACATGGCCAGCAGAGGCGGAGCCAGGGGACCTCTCAGGCTGGGTCCAGAGTCTTCATATGCAGGAAGACAATCCCTGCACAGGAAGGAAAAGCAAGAGGGAAAAGGACATGGAGGCTGAAGTCTTGGGGGAGGATATCATAATGTGGCAAGCACTCTGAGGAAAAGGGTACCTGGTAAAAGGGTGTTTTATAAACATGTTCTGTGTCATGGTTGCTGTCATTTAGATCTTAAATGTCTCCCTAAGGTCCTGGTACCAAAGGCTTCATCTCAGAAAAGCACTATTAGGAGGCGACAGACTTTAAGAGGTGGGGCCTAGGGAGAGGGCTTTAGGTCATTAGCAGGATTTCCTGAATAGGATTGTACCACCCTGGCCTCTTCCTCATCCTTTTTTGCTTCCTGGAGATGAGGTCAGAAGCTTTGCTTCACCACAGTCCACAAAGCAATAGGACAAAGCAATCGTGGGCCGCAGCTTCCAAAACTATGAGGCAAAATACACCTTTTCTCTTTATAAGTTAATTGTGTCACATATTTTGTTACAGTACTGGAAAGCTGACCAACACAGTGGCCAGTGACCCTGTTTCCTGATTACCCAATAAAGTCTATGTGAGAAACTGAAGTAGAAATTACTAATTGCCTACCCAAAGTTCCTCTCTCTACTGACAGAATGCAGATGTTGTTCAGAATGACATCATGACCTGCTGAAACATTCTATTTCCTAGCTTTCTTGGCAGTTGGGGTGATCGTGAGGCTAACTATATATAAAGCTATGAAGGAGTATGCTGGGGCTCCTGGGGAAGGCTCCATATTTCTCATCTCTTCATTCCTTCCATGTTTCTCTTCCTGCAAGGAAAGCTGAAATGATGCCCAAAGCACAGCAGCCATCTTGGAACCATAAGGACAGAAGTCACAGGCCAAGGATGGTGAGAGGCAGAACCCGACCCAGTGGTGGCACAGTGGAGCTGCCATACCACCGCTTGATAGACAGGCCACCTGTTACGCTGCCGTGTGTGGCTTCTTTTTTCTTGTATCCATGCATAGCCCTATACAACATGGCCATCAGTAAGAAGCCAAAGGCACACATTGATTTTCCTCCAGATAAACCAAGATGAGGCCATCTTAAAGTCACAGAAGCCTTAGGGATGGGACCTGCTCCCTGACAGCTCCCTGACATATGGGGTACCCAAGAACTAAATCTCCTTGTGTTCCATAAGATCATTAGCCTTCCTCTCTGTTCCCAGATCTGCTCACTCATAGCACTTAGCAAGGAAAGCCCCTTTGCTTGAACTTGGGCCAAGTTTGTGCCCATTCTCTGGCCGGAGCACCCTGAGTCCTCTGACCCACACCCAGGGAGCTAGGTGCCAGCTCTAGAAGTGACCTTGCACTGCCAGTGCGGTGAGAGAGCACCAGGAAACACTGGAGAGGGCTAGATTAGTCAGAGTTTTCCAGGGAAACAGAACAAATGAGTGCACGCATGTGTGTGTACGTGTGTGTGAAGAGACAGCTGGATGCTAAGAAGTTGGCTTGTGCACCAGTGGAAGCTGCAGGTGTGAAATCTGCAGTCACAGAAACCCAGAGAGATGCTAATATGGGCACTCACTGCAGGCATCTACCTGTTCTTAGAACCACTTCCTCCTAGGACCTCAGTCTTTCTCTAAGGCTTCCTGTTTGCTACATGAGCCTGCCATACCCTGTAGGGTCTCCTGCTTTCCCAAAGTCCACTGAAGAAATGTTACTGTCATCTGAAAACACATTCACAGTAACTGCAGCCTGGTGTGTCACCTCATACTAGGTATAGCAGCCTGAGCCAGGAGCCAGCGCAAGGTCCTGCCCAGGCTGTGTCCATCCTGGGTCAAGTCTGTAATCCAGATCACAGAATCACAAGTTTCAGGGGACCCTGGGGATCATCTTGTCCAGGTATCTGCTTGAAGCATGAATGTTCCTTCCCAAGTCTCATGACCAGGTGGGTGGGGCTTGCAGCTCCTGCCTGACTTTCCCAACAACCTTTCAAAAGCCACGCTCGTATGTGCCATATGGGCACACGCATATGCTCACATACGTGTGAACACAGAGACAGTGCATGTACATGCATACATACGTGCACACTTTTATTCATACACAGACATGCACAGTGATCACACACAAGCACACACAAAGCATGCACACATATGCACACACAGACAGGTATGTGCATACACATTTCTATGAATGTACATGTGCACACACACAAATTCAAACTGACACACAGACACATATGTGCACACAGGTACACACACACACAGCCCTTAGACAGTTCAATCCCACCTGGGACAAAACTCTGACACCAATTTAAAGCACCTGCTAATCTGCCCCTCAAAAGTTGAGCCTCCTTTGTTATGGAGATGTTATTCACATGCAAATTTGTGCTGCCAGAGCCCTTTCTTAAAAGGTGCCTACTGCCTTTGCAATGCAGGCATCCTGGAGCAGATTTTCACAGGTAGAGCAGAGAAGCTTCAGCTGCCCTGGCTGCAGGAGCTCAAGGCTGCTTAGTGAACCGGGGCTCACGATGCTATAGTCCCATGAGGTGACAGCCCCTTTCCTCCATTGGCACTCTGCAGGGGGCGGCCTCGGTGGGCTGGCAGAGCCCGCTCCAACCTGCGCCACCACAGGATGCTGTTCGTGTGAAGATCCTGACAGCGGGTCTGGGTCTGTGTTTTTGTGAGTTCTCAGATGATGCTCAGGTGGCCGGCCTGGGCCTCACTTTGAGTAGCTCTGTGTGGAAGCCATGCCTCGCCAGGGTTTGGATCTTGGCTAATTTAGGGACAGAAGATGAGGTCCCCTCCAGACTCCTCTAGAGGACACGTCTTCCACATTCGGTCTCATCTTCAGGCAGAGCACAGGAAGCATAGTGTAGGGAAGGGGCCACTGAAGGAAAAATCCAAGGGACAGCGACAATCCCTGGGGTGGTCATGGGTGGCTCTGAGGTCAGTGTCACCCCTTGGCCAGTCAGGCAGGCATTCCTGGGGCTCCTGTCCAGAGAGAGAGAGAGAGAGACAGAGAGAGAGAGAGACACAGAGAGAGAGAGCACATTGGCGAGGAAGCCGGTATCCAGTGTGCGGGACCAGACAGACTGCAGCCCTGCATTGCCCCAAGGGAGAAAGTCAATCTGAGCAGGTCACACGGGCTAGTCAGTGTCAAGGGTGGACATATACACACAAACCCCTCGACCATTCCTGGAGAAGAAAGGGAGCTGTCTCTGAGAGCCCCACGTCTGATATCTTGTGCCAAGTCCTATATCTGCTGGAATGAATGGCCCCTGGTTCTAGGCAGGAGAGAGCCCCTCAGACCCAGCACCTCCTCTCCCTGGAGACAGTGGCCTTGAGAGACAAGCAAGGGTGCAGGAGTTTCATCTATTTATGCAGAGATCTGGGCCATAATCAACACTGGATTTCCATGCCAATCTAGGCATTTATCCTGATGACCAGGCCAAGAGCTCAGGACACTGGCCCTCTATCATTCTTTCTCTGGAGACTCACAGTGAAGCCAGTTCAGGCCAGATACCACCCGAGTTTCAGCTCTAGCCCAGGACTGACAAGGATCTGGGGAAATTATTCTCTGCCTCAGTTTCCCATACTGTACCACCCACCACCTATGCTTATCCTGAAGGTTGGAGATTGTGAGATATTGACCATAACACAAAATCCTGTAACCTAGGCAAAGAAAAGTGGCACTTCCACATCCTTACAGTCAAGAGTTCCCCAAACTTACCTGCTCCTAAGAAACTCCCAAGATGCTCATAAGAAATACAGGTTCCTTGGCCCTACCCCTACTATATGGAGCCTAGAAGTCTGCATTTTCACAAAGCACTTTCCACTCATGATTTTTCTGAGATGGGAATCTTGGGAAATCTGTCCCTGTTGGACAGTCTGCAGACAGGCATAGCCAGATTTTGCAGAGGGCTTGAACAGAGTACAAGACGAAACAAGGTGTTAGGAATGTCAAAGGCAAATGGTCTCACATGGGTTTGACATGTCGCCAGGCTAGCTCTGATACCAGGAAACAGGTGTCCTGGGTCACACTCCCAGTGCACTGGAGTACAGCATTACACTCTGCAATCACCCATTCCAACATGTGACAGAAAAAGGGCAGGTTGGCTTCTGGCCATTCCAAGGGTGTGGTGGAGGGAAAATGGGCTTGAAGTCAGGCGGACCTTTGTGTACAGCCTGGCTCTGTCACTCACAGCTATGTGGCTTTGGGCTCATTCTGTATCCTTTTGCTGCTCAAGGCTGGCAGCATCCCCATGACAGGATTGTGTTAGGCATGCAGGACCCCTCCACACACACACACACATACTTAGAATCTGCATTCTAGTGAGATCTCCAGGGCTTTCTCATGCACTTGGAAGTTTGGAAGCATTATGTTCCCCTCTCTGAGACTTGATATTAGGAGCTGCAAAACCAGGAAAAATTACATGTCAGTATTAAGAATTCCCACAGCTGTGAATACCATAAACCCTGTGGAGCACTAGCTTAAACAATCAAGAAATGTGCTGGCTGCTGTTACTGGCAGTCCAGGGCTGGATGGGCATCAGCATCAGTGCAATCCGGGGTACCATGTCTACGTCTGGCTCTGCCCTGCTCCACCTGTGGCTTCAGCTCAGTCTGGGGCAAGATGTCTGTAGCTCATTATGCTTCACATCTACACAAGACAACATCCACATCTGCCCTTGGTAGTACCAGAAGGAAGGGGCAGGCCACTGGGGTCTAGGAGATGTCTCCTCCTAAAGTACTCTTTTAAGAGAAAGGAAACACTTCTCTCCAGAAAACTCCAAAGGCCTTTCTCATGCATCTCACTAGCCTGTGTCAGCCCAAGGCTAGTCACTGAACTGATTTAGGCCTGAGTTCCTAGACTGAGTACAGGCAGATATACAGGGTCATTCTCAGGTCCAGTTATAAAACAGATGACAGGACTGCCTGCTGGGTCCATCTGGCTGCATGAACCCAGCTCAGGACCGTACAGAAGAGGGAAGAGGGAGTTGGTTCCATACCTCATTGCTGGTCACTACAAACCTCTCTGTCTCATGAGTGGCTGCCCACTGACCACAATCCCTGGAACACCATAATTCTCATAAAAGGGCAGCAATCCTCTATCTCAATCATTTAGCACTTCTGAGAGATCACATTCTCCACAGATGGCCACAGCTCTATCCTTGGTCCTGCGTGCTCCTCCACTCCCCATTAAAGGGCAGAGTCTATTTTTGCCTCCCCTGAAACTGCAAAGGACTTTGTGATCACCATGATCAACAGAACATGTCAAATGAGATGCTGCCTAACTTCAAATGGTGACTCAGGTTCCTCCTTGTGCTGTCTGTTAAAACCATCTCCTTTGGTACCTAGCAGCCATATTATAAGGAAGTTCAGACCACAAGGAGGCTGGATGTAGGTGTCCCAGCTGATAGCCCCAGCAGAACCCATGTCACCCACCAGATATGAGAGTAAATGCATTTCAGTTGATTTCAGCACCTGCCTCTGACCTCCCAGCTGAATTCCCAGATACTGTGGAGTAAAAATAAGCCATCCCCAGTTCACTCTGTCAGGTTCCTGACCCACAGAATCGATAAGCATTTAAAAAGTATTGTCACTGTGACAGACAAATTAATGATCCCCCCAAAATGTCGATGATCTAAACCCTACATCTGTGACTATGTGAATTTAGGTAACAAAAGGGACTTTGCAGGTATGAAGAAGCTAAGGATCTTGTAATTGGGAGATAATCCTGCATTAGCCTGGTGAGTGCAATGTAATCAAAAGGACCATGAGGATCAGAGTCAGTAGCAGTGGGAGATATAATGTCAGAAGTAAGAGATCCAGGTGATGCTGTGAAGGGTCCCCAGGCCAAGGTGATCTTTGATGGCTGGAAAAGGAAAGGAACAATCCTCTCTGAAGCCTCTGGAAGGAATACAGCCCTGCAGACACCTTGATTTTAGACTTCTGATCCCTGGAAGCACCAAAGAATGAATCTCTGTTGTTGTTGTTGTTGTTGTTGTTGTTGGTGGTGGTGGTGGTGGTGGTGGTTTTCTGTGACCTCTTTATTTTTTTTTTAATTTTAAACAAAAGGAAAGTAAGAAACCAAAACAAAATGATTTCACAATCAGCCAATAAGAAAGTAACAATAATCAGCACATTATATATTATTATATTCACAGAAATTATTTAGGATAAAAGATATAGACATGAAACATTATCCAAAAAATTATTAGCACAAAATTTTTGCCTCAATGAATCAAGAGAAACCAGCTATATGACTACCTTTTTGTTATGATTGCTCTATTATTTTCAAGTCAACATTTCACATTAAAAATGAAATCTAAAGATGACCCTGTGAAAACTGCTTTTCACTCAAAATGCTTTTTCTTTAACTGTCTTAACTAATTTATAGATAGATAGATAGATAGATAGATAGATTTTTTCAGTTCATCATACAAGTGCAACAATGCGATTGTTATATATGTGTGACTTATTTAGTTCACTGAGAAATATGTTTTCAATATTCATCCATTTAAGAGTGAAAATGTCTAGTTTATTGTTCTTTATAGCTGAGTAGTATCCCATTATATAGAAATACCACATCTTTTTTATCCATTCCCCAGTCAAGGGGCATTTAGGTTGTTTCCAAAATCTAGTTATTATGAACTGGGCAGCTATAAACATAGGTGCACATATATCGCTGTGGTAGGATGTTTCTAATTCTTTCAGAAAGATACCCAGAAGGGGAATAGCTGGGTCAAATGGGACCTCCAATCCTAACTTTTTGAGGAGTCTCCACACGGATTTCCACAGTGCTTTCACCAGCCTGAATTCCCACCAACAGTGGAGAAGGGTTCCTTTTTATCCACAGCCCCTCCAGCATTTGTTATTGGTTGACTTCTTAATACTAGTCATTCTTTCTGGGGTCAGGTGGAATCTCAGTGTTTGATTTGAGTCTCTTGAATGGCCAGTGCTGTTGAACATTTTTTAACGTATTTGTTTGCTGTTTATACTTCCTCATATGAGAAGTGTGTGTTCATCTCAGATGCTCATTTTTGGACTGAGTCTTTAAATCTTGGAGAACTGATTTTTTAAAGTCTTTATACATTTTCAATATTAATCCTTTACCTGAGGGACAGCTAGCGGATTGTGGGTAGTCTCTTCACACTGTTGGTGGTTTCTCTTGCTGTGCAAAAGCTTTTCAGTAGGATGTGATCCTTTGCTATAATTCCTGTGCAGTCTGGCTTTTATTCATAAAGTCTTTGCCTATACCAGTGTATTCAAGAGTTTTATCTACTCTATCTTCCAGCATATTTAAGGCTTCTGTTTTAATGTTGAGATCTTTAATCCATTTAGATTTTAACTTAGTACATGGTGAAAGATATGGGTCCAATCTTAATCTTCGCCATGTAGAAAGCCAGTTTTTCCAACACTATTTTTAAAAAGGCTATCTTTCTTCCAGTGGATGTGTTTGGCACCTTTGTCAAAGATAAGATAGCTTAGTGCATCTAGAGTTGTTTCTGAATCTTCTAACCTATTCCATTGATCCTTGGGTCTGTTTTTTTTACCAGTACCACACTGTTTTTATCACAGTAGCTTTATAGTATAATTTCAGGTCCAGTATTGTGATGCTCCATATCTTGTCTTCGTTGCCCAGGATCGCCTTTGCTATTCTAGGTCTCTTCTTGTTCCAGATGAATTTTAGGATTGTTTTCTCTAATTCTGTAAGATACGTTGTTGGTATTTGACTGGGATTGCATTGAATCTGTATAACAGCTTTGGAAGTATGGCCATTTTAACTATATTGATTCTTCCTACCCAAGAGCATGGGATATCTCTCCATCTTGTTTTTTTTTTTTTTTTTTTTTTTTTTTTTTTTTTTTTTTTTTTTTTTTTTTTTTTTTTTTTTTTTTTTTTTTTTTTTTTTTTTTTTTTTTTTTGCGGCACCAGGGATTGAACTCACAAGCTCGCGCCTGCCAGACAGAGGCTTAAGCCACTGAGCCAAATTCCCGGCCCTCGTTTTTTGAGGCAGGGTCTCACTATGTAGCTCAGTTCGGCCTTACATTCTCATTGTAGCCAGAGCCGGCCTTGAACTCACAACGCTCTGCCTACCTCAGCCTCTCGAGTGCTGGGATTAAAGGCGTGTGCCACCACGCCCGGCTTCCATCTTCTAATATCCTTTTCAATCTCCTTTTTCAAAGTACTATAGTTTTCAGTATAAAGGTCTTTTACATCTTTCGTTAGATTGATTCCTAAATATTTCATTTTTTTGGATGCTATTGTAAAAGGTATTGCTTCCCTAATTTCTCTCACAGTGAGATTGTTATTCGTGTACAAAAATGCTATTGATTTTTGAGTATTGACTTTGTAACCAGCTACATTGCTAAATCTGCTTATTAAATCTAGAAGTCTCTTGGTGGAATTTTTGAGATCTTCTAGGTAGAGTATCATGTCATCTGCGAATAATGCTAGTTTATCTTCTTCCTTTCCTATCTTTATTCCTTTCATTTCTTTCTCTTGTATAATTGCTCTGGCTAAAGTTTCCAGAACTATGTTGAATAACAGTGGAGAGAGTGGACAACCTTGTCTTGTTCCTGATTTTAGAGTGAAAGCTTTCAGTTTTTGTCCATTTAGTATGATGTTAGCTGGTGGTTTGTCATAGATAGCTTTTATCAGATTGAGATAAAGACCATCTATTCCAATTTTCTGTAGAGTTTTTATCATAAATCGGTGCTGGACTTTGTCAAAAGCTTTTTCTGCATCTTTTGAGATAATCATATGACTTTTATCCTTGGCTCTGTTAATACGATGCATTGCATTTATGGATTTACGTATGTTGAACCATTCCTGTATCCCTGGGATGAATCCCACTTAATCATGGTGTACAACCTTTTTGATGATTTGCTTATTAAGAATCTTTTAAGTATCTTATTAAAAATTTTTGCATCAATGTTCATTAGGGAGATTGGCCTGTAATTCTCTTTCTTAGTTGGATCCTTCTCTGGTTTTGGAACCAGAGTAATGTTTACTTCCAAAAATGAATTTGGAAGTATTGCTTCCCTTTCAATTTCATTAGAGAGTTTGAGAAGTAGTGGTATTACATCTTCACTAAATTTCTTATAGAATTCAGTGGTGAATCCATCGGGGCCTGGGCTTTTCTTTGTTGATAAATTTTTAATTACATCTTTAGTTTCATTTATTGATATTGGGTTGTTTAGGATTTTTATATCTTCTTGATTCAACTTTGGTAATTCATATGTATCTAGAAATCTGTCCATTTCTTCTATATTTTCCATCTTATTAGAATACAAGTTTTCAAAGTAGGTATATATAATTTTCTGGATTTCTACAGGGTCTGTTGTGATTTCAATCTTTTCATTCCTAATTGCATGGATTTGAGTCCTTTCTTTCCTTTTTTGATAAGGATAACCAAGAGTTTATCAATTTTATTTAATCTTTCAAAGAATCAACTCTTTGATTCATTGATTCTTTGTATTGCTTTTTAAGTCTCCACTGTGTTAATTTCTGCTCTGATCCTTATAATTTCTTCCCTTGTACGAGTTTTTGGTTTAGACTGCTCTTCTTTTTCTAGAAGTTTGAGGTTCAGCATTAAGTTGTTTATATGAGCTTGTTCTGTTTGTTCTGTTTGTTTTTTAACCACACAGTAAGGTGCTAACTTGTTAATAGTAGCCATCCAAACCTAATGTGAGTTTTAAATAATGATTTTGATTTTCAAAGTAGATGCAGGACTCTTTGGACTCTGTTTCCTCTTGTGTCAGTTTTGTTAACTTATCATCTTTTGAGAAAGTTTTTCTTAAATTGTGTATTTCTTTTTTTATTAAGTTTATTGTTGTAATTTAGATATACATAATTGCAAAAGTTTTAAATTCCATCATAGTTGTCAAGTTTTTGGCATCAATTTGTTGATAATGTTCTTATCTCTTGTAAGTCTGAAAAAGTCAGAATGATGGCTCTTCTTTTCATTCTTGACACTTGTGATTTGTGTTTTCTTTTTTTGTTGATTATGTTGATCAATTTTTTGATCAATTTGTTTTCTTGTTTGTCATTTCAAAGAACCAGCTTTTCACTTTGTCAATGTTCTGTGCGTTCTCTCTGCTTTGTGTCTCATTGATTTCTGCCCTTCTCTTTATTATTTCTTCCCTCTTCCTTTCCCAGGATTTATTTTCCTCCTGCTTCTCTAGCAATGGTGGTCATTCATTTCAGACTTTTCTTCTTTTTGAGTAGAAGTACTTAAAGGAGTAAGTTTCCTTTTAGCACTGCTTTGACTGCCGCCCACATAATTTGGTATATTCTTGTTATTATTCAGGATTCCAATACTTTTATGGAGATTTATTTTATAGACCAACATATTATCCATCTTGGCAAACATACCATGTACACTTAAAGAGAGTGCTTACTCTGTAATAATTCTAAAAAGCAATTTCTATAAATATCGGTGTGTAGGCTAGGATGGTTAATAGTGTTTTCCAAATATTCTATATGTTGACTTTTTTGCCTAGTTCTTCTATCAATTGCTGGGGGAGGTGTAGTTGGATAGTTTATTATGGTTGTGGATTTATCTTTTCAGTCTTTGCTCATGTGTTATGAGTTTCTGTCAGATACATTCATATTTAAAATTGCAGTGAATTCCCTGTAAAATGTCCTTTTCATTACTACAAAATGCATCTTTTTATCTCACTTCATTTTGAAGTCTATTTTATCTGATATTTTTATAGCCACTCCAGCATTTCTATGTTTACTACTTGCATGGTAGACCTTTTCCATATTTATTTTATATTTTAAGTGCATCTCTCTTATAGATATATAGTTATCTTACATTTTTATCCAGATAACCCCTTTCTTGTAATTAAAATGTTTATACCACTAATATTTAGTGTAATCATTGCTGTGATTAGATTTATATCTCCCATGCTATTATTTGTTTACTATTTATCCTCTCTGTTTTTATTTTTCCATTTTCTCCTTCTACTCTATTTTGGAATATTTGAAAAAAAAATTTTAGTATTTTATATTATAGTTAAAATATTCCTTTATGGCAAGTTTTATATTTCTTATCTACTGAGATTTGTGGGGTTTTCATTCATCTTTGGCATATCTTTCTTCACCTCTCTAGGCCTAATTACAATAGTTCTTTTAAAGCTCTTGTCTGATAATTCCAGCATGTGAGTCACTGGGGTGAAAATGTGTTCACTGTTAATGGGCCACATTTTCTTGATTCTTCATGTGCCAAGTAATTTAAGTTATATCCTAGACATAGTTATTATTATACTGTGTTGATTCTGGCTTTCTTTTATTCCACTGAAGAATGATTGGTTGATTGATTTTTATTTTTTTATCTAGCAATTTACCTGGGGGGACTCACACTGTGAGAATTATCAGTTCCACCTTAACTTCTGTGCATAATGGTTGAATCTCAGTTTAATTCTTTAAGCCTCTGCCAAGCTATTACAAGTCTGTCATATCTGTGTGAGGTTCTGGGTAACTTGAGGTGTATGTGATGGGCACGTGTAAAATTAGGAGATCCTGTCTTTCACCTTCTTGGTTTTTCCTTCACTTCCAAGGGCCCATGACTGCCTGGACTCACATCTCTGCTTCCTCCAGCCAGAAAGATGGTGGGGATTCTGCCAGCATCACAGCCACCTGTCCCACACAGGTTGCTGTGAGTTCACAGCCCAGCCTGTTGGCAGAGCCATAAACAGCAAGAGCTACCTCCAAGTTTTAACTACCTTTGACATCCCTCCTGCTTTTTCTTTTTTCTTTTCAGAATCTCCCAGTGTGTCTAATTTTTATCCAATACCCATAGTCATCAGCAATGGGAGAGTCAACCGCAGTAGAGCCCAGCCATGGTTCCGGAAGGCCACTGCCTAGACAGAGGTGAGGTACTGGCGAGCTTCTTGCTGCCTAGGGTAAAAGTGAGTGAAAAGAGATGAGTCAGAGAAACAACTGTTGCAGAGAAAGGAGTCAGATCTTTCTGAGTGTGCAAATTAAGTTGTCCTTCACTTCTAGCACCTCCAATATTCCCAGATGAAGTAAAGCTGAGTAAAGAGCAAACTCAGATCAAAATAGCAAGAGCTTTGCTGAGATCCCAGGAAGAGCTGAGGTGGCACCATGCTGTGCAGCCCAGCAAACCAGGCCCTTCTGGAGACCTTAGATGCAGACCCGTGTCCCTTTTCCAACCCTAAGAGTGACTTCCCACGGTCCTCTCCAGGAAGCCCAAGGCAGAGAACTCACCTTGAAAGGCTGTGGGTGAGGCTCCTATCTGACAGAGTAGATTATACACTGATGCATAAAAAGCCCACAAGGTTTCTGAAGACTTGTATCAGCTTGGACTAACAGAGACAAACAGTACAGAATAAAAAGAGGCCTTTGAACTCCAAACTTCCATGGGCAGGAACCAGGCTGTGACAATGACTCGTCAGCCAACATAGGCTATAT